>OY748303.1:4889448-4957000 GCA_963556515.1 Nudaria mundana | reverse complement strand
GGAAACTAGGAATACTGAATAAGGTAAAGAGATTCTTTACACCGGACCAGAGGTGTCTGCTGTACAAGACGCAGATTAGACCCTGCGTCGAATACTGCTCTCACCTCTGGGACGGCTCCGCGAAGTATCTGCTGGACGCTCTCGACGCTATGCAGCGACGGGCTATCCGTATTATAGATTGTCCGGAGGTAACGGGAAGCCTTGAGCCGCTAGCTCAGCGCCGAACAATAGCTTCCTGGGCCGCATTCTACCGTATTTACCACGGCGAGTGTTCTGAAGAGCTCTTCAAACTGACCATCTTCCTTCCGATCCCGAACAACGCGTGCCGGGCAGAGATGCCACTCCCACACAGTGGATAGCATGTTCGCGAGAACCGAGCGTTTTAAACGTTCGTTTTTCTGCCGAACGATAGTGGCCTGGAACGCCTGGCCTGTGCACGTGTTTCCTCCCACATATAATCCTGGGTTCTTTAAGCGGAGCGTGAAGAGGCACATCAGTAGGTCGTCAAGTTGAGGGCCACTCTCTATAGTATTGTGTGGTGTGAGAGTGGCCCACAATCGCTAGACGTCGTCACGACTTACCACCAGGCGGGCGGCGTCAATTTGGCGAACCCAATATAAAAAAAAAAACATCGTTTTGTAGGTAATAACTATTATTAAATTGGAAGTAATTTTGTGTCATACACAATTTTGTTAGTTTTAAAATTTCATCAATTTTGTTGTAGTGAATTCTTTTTATTATTAATTTGTTCCTTATAATTTCCAAAACTTCAGTGAAAGGTACGTTCGTGAACAGACTCTAACATCCAAAGACACAAGTTGAGCGTTGGAAGGTAGTTTGACATTTTTAATTTTATCGATGAGGTCAATACTATTTTTTAATGAAAATTTAGGTTTAAAATCAATAGTTTCTTTGATGAATATATTTAAATATCATGACAAATTGTAAGCAGGAGCCCCCCTATATGCCACCACCACCGGCCGGACTGGGCACTCCTCTCTATGTATTTTTGGAAGGCCATATAACAACGGGCAACCTGGACTCATGTGTATCAATGTTCTGTACAACGAGGAGTTCTCAGGGAATAAATAAGTGGATTTTATTGAAAGTTTGAGTTCCGCTTGAAACCTAGAGGTAGGGTTGAAAATTATATGTTGAAAATCATCAGATAACATGATATCCACGGGACGGATGCAAAGTAATCGCGGAGACCGTCCCAGTGTGCCGACGAATATTGCCATAGTCGTCGAGTCATCTGCTCAGCACAAGCAGGAGGTGGCACTTTAAAGCTGGCATGCACCACACAGTGGTCGATAGTACCCAGTGGGGCGCGTACCGACAAACTGTACTGGGCTGGGCGACTCGTCAGTAGTAGATCCAGCAAGGCGGGCGTGTGGTCTGACCTGTCGGTTATCCGGGTGATCCCCTGTACCATCTGGGTCAGCCCGTGGGAGAGAGCGAACGCATGGGCGGTTCGTCCTGCATGATCTGTCCTAAGGGACCCCAGCCACTCAACGTGATGACCGTTAAACTCCCCCAGGAAAACCAGGTCAGCATTCGGGAACCGTACCTGCCCGTCGTCAGCCATCTCGCTGAGGTATTCGAAAACCTTGTTGTCCCAGTGTCCCCTGTGTGGGAGCGGTAGACGCACACGTAGATCTGGCTCATAGAGCCATGATCCACGTACAGCCAAAGGACGAAGTAGGAGGAGTTCTCTAGACAGCGCAACCAGCGGCAGCAAACATCCGCCCTAACGAACACGCACACTCCGGCTTTGTCGCGGAATTGTTCCTCAATGATTTAGCCTCGGTAACAGAGGTAAGACGTGTCGTCAGGGCGGCGTACCCGTGTCTCTGTTAGGAACATTACAGAAGGCCGTGCCGTCTCCAGGTGATGGTGGACGGTATCGAGGTTCGCATGGAGTCCGCGGATATTCGCGAACTCCACCTCAAACGAAGTCAACTTTGTGGGGTTTCTAGGGGCCGCTGTGTACCGTCTATTAACTTGTTGCACTGTCATGGTGAGATATGGGAAAGCGTAGCCTATATACGTACGTCACAGTTTTGCGTAACTTAAAAAAATAATATGTTAAAACCAAAATATTATGTTTATTGCTTTTCAAAATACTCTCCTTTACATTTTAAACATTTTTTCATGCGATCGAACCATTTTTTATAACAGGAGGACCACAGATCTGAAGGCATGTTTTCTACGTGCTGATTGAACGCTATCACTGCCTCTTCGGAGTTGGTAAAAGTGAAACCTCTCATCAAATCTTTAATTTTAAAGAAAATACAGAAATCACAGGGTGCTAGGTCGGGGCTATGCGCAGGATGGGTGACGAGTTGTACTCTTTCGGAAGCTAAAAATGACTTTGTTTTGTGGGCCGTGTGTGAAGAAGCGTTGTCATGATGTAGGAGAACGCGGTTTTTGGCTCGTCTATCGCGAACTTTTCCCTACACCCTGGGTAAACAAATGGTAGAATACCACTCGGCATTAACACTCTTTTGATCTTCAAGTGAAATTGTACAGATGGGACCCGTAGCTGAGAAAAAAAACGCGATCATTTTTTTACCAACGTTTCTCGCCTGCCTCACTTTTGTTGGCTTGTTCTCATTTTCAAACACCCATTACCAAGATTGCTGTTTTTTTTCGGGTTCAAAACAATAAATCCACGTTTCGCCTCCTGTGATAATGTCATAAACAGCATTAGAATGTCCGTGGTCGTACTTCAGGAGCATCTGTGAGCACCATTCCACGCGAGCCCGCTTCTGCTCCGCTGTCAGTTCATGAGGGATCCAACGACAACAAAGTTTCCGAACTTTCAATTCTTCGTGTAAAATTTTCTGTATTTGACTCATACCAATCCCCAATAGTCCTCGAATTGTCTCATAGGTAATCCGCGGGTTTTCTTCAATTAACCGCTTAACAGTAGCCACATTATTTTCGTTGACGGCAGTTGAAGGCCGCCCTTCACAAAGAAACTCGACCTCTCTCAAATTCAGCCAACCATCGCCTCATTGTGCTTAAACAAGGTGCTTCTCTCCCAAAAGCATTTTGACGACAAGCGGCACAGTCTTGCGGAGAGAGAGAACTTTTAAAATCATAAAAATCATCGCTCTAAAATCTTTTCGACATAATTCCATTTTCGTCAATGATATTTTATGTAATGTAATTATAAAACCGTCATTGATTTTCGTTACATACGTAGAACTTTGATGTGTGATAAAAAACAATTGACAAATGATTTCCCGCCAATTGTTTTTTTTTATTACTAAGAAGGTTGCAACGTTTAATAAAATATAACATTCGAAATTCAAATAGTTCCGATTAGCTAGAAGTGCAAAACTTTTAGTGTGCCCCATATATGAATTTTTATTATTTGATTATTAGTGAATTCTTTCTTTTAGAGTTTCTGCCGCCCGCGCGCCGGTCGGAGACCGATATAGGACGAGCCAACTACCTGTCTGTGTTTTCCCTGTTCCCATGTTTGTATAACCCTGTGTAATGTGTCACCTTGCCATGTACCCTCATGTAAATAATTGTGCAGTGCATGCGCTGCCAAGTCGGAATCTAATCCGTTGCTTGTGTCTTTTCCAGAACTACCTTGGGGCTTAGGATAAGCCATATTTTGAGAAACCTACACCAATTGCTGAGCAACAGACGCTGCACCGGCGCTCCTGTGGCCATCGACCCGGAGCGACTCGTCAGCGAACTGAAATATTTGGAGGACACCAACGGATCTTGCCGGCCGACCGCCCGTCGCCTGTGGACCCCAAGTTAAGTGCACCGGGCACTTCCGTAAACAGTATTGTGATCTTATACTTTAGACACACACATAGATAATTTGCATTATATAACCCTAGGTTCCCTGCTAATAAAGATACGTTAATTGTTGTACGTTGTTTAATTTATCTTCCTAGCAAAGGCCGTATCACTGGCCACTATTTATTTACTGGACAGAGCGATATTTGGTGCGGCAGTAAGTGACAAAGTGCAGAGGCTAGCTTCGTCTAGAACCGTGTGGTTAGGTCGGAGCCGACCCGCCGGACGGAAGAGCTCCCAAATCCCCCTGATGCAAGGCCGCCACTACCCCACACCGGTTACCACCCAGCGCGGTGACCCCACAACGGGATTATGCGCAACATAATACATAACGCAGCCTCCTGGAGTGGTTGGTCCCAGGCGGGCCCCATGCCTATGTTGCGGGCGGCCGCGGCAACGCCGTTGCTAAGGGTCTCCCTGGCCGGCGAATCGACCCACACTACCCGCACTAGACTCCGCTTCGCCCCCACTGGACCCCTGCCTGCCGCACCATACACCGCCCTGGGCCCGGCAGTGCAGCTGCTGAACCCCTAATGCAACCCAGCCTGGGCTGGGTTACTTGGGGGCTTTAGCACAGCTGCACGGTGGTACCCCCCCCCGGGCCCAACACTGTTGTACCACCTGGTATCCACGTAGGGGCCGAAGCCACCACATGGGTACCGTAATCTACGAACCTCGTCCGTTAATTAGCAGGTGAGGTCGCTGGGGCCCGATAGATGTAAGAAGGGCCCCCTTGCACCCAAAAACTACATATAAACTATAATTTCATTATAATCACTATCACTACATCACTATCATATTATAAAACAAAGTCTGTCTGTCCGTATGAATGCTTAGATCTTTAAAACTACGATTTTGATGCGGTTTTTACCAATGGATAGAGTGGTTCTCGAGTGGGCGAAGCCGCGGACGTCCGCTAGTATTTGTTTAATAGTACTAGTCAAGGTAAATGTATGGTGTGCGATATTGTTCTTCTAAGCATAAACTAAAATAATTATATTTAGCTATTTAGCCTATTCTGAACCTATGTATTTAGTCTAGTGCTTCAAGGGTCCGGGCGCGGAATTAAAAACAAATATAAAGTGCTTCAAGGGAGGTATGTAGTTTGCAACGCTTCAAGATTTTTTTCCGTAGACCTAGGATCCCGCTTACGCTAATTATTTACCCACTGATGTCGATTCGCCGCTGTATACGGCCGTTTAATGATACCCTACTGGATAATTGCGCCACTGGTAATTCTTCCTAGTGGTAACCAGAGGCGCTCAGCAATAGAGAGGTAGGGGCGTACGTGGAATTAAAAAAAAATCTGCCAACAACCTTTTTTTTTCCACAGTTACAGTTCTGTTACGGTTTAGGTTTTTTTTAAAATTAATATAATAAATAAAGACAGCTCCTCTAAAGGGTAGGTAGTTGTGGCACAGTACCAGACTGTGGTTGTGGGATGCCAGTTTTCATGATAAGCAATTGAAAATAGGTACCTATTTGAAGTACGTAAGTAGGTAAGTACTTACCAAGGAATCGAAGTTGGGATAACGCATTTTCCACAATTGTAGCAAATAATTGCGCATGCATTATGTATTGATAGAAGGGGCGGTTTTTCTAAATATTAAATTAAAAATGTATAAAGTTAAACCCGGAGTCATAGCCCTTTAGATGTTGTGAAAAAAAAATTGTGGAAAAAATTTGTACGATTTTGAATGTTTTGTTAAAATAAAATAAAATAAATAAAATAACGTTTATTATCTTTGAAATTTTCAGAAAATTATTTAGATTCGTCAGAAGTTGGTGTGACTCTACCGAGGGTTCCAAAATGCAACGAGACTGAGAAGAGCCCTCAAGAAACTCAGCTCGGCTTTTTTCAAAATATTTCATCTTAAATCTAATACAGAGTTATTTAGAAAGGAGCAATTCGTTACGTTGTTACAACCAGGCCGCCTTGTCATCTAAGAAATCATTAATACTATAATAAGCTTTATGGCACAATTTACTTTTTATTAGTTTTTTAAATTTATTGACAGATAAATTTGCTATTTCGGTTGGCAATGTATTGTACATTCGAATAAAGTTCCCCGCAAAAGAATTACTCACTTTATGAAGCCTAAATTTAGGAACAGCCAGTTTATCCTTATTTCTTAAGTTTAGATTATGATTATCACTATTTTTCACACCCTTACTTTTGTTCTTGTGGGTATACAATAAAATTTCATAAAATTTCATAAATATACTGTGAATGTTAATGCTTCAATAATTATAAAAATACTTTTTGGTTGGCACCAGTTACAGTCCACCTAGTTTTACTAGAATGCTATAGGAAACATTTTAAACTGTTCCCATACAAACAATATACCTACTGAAGTAGGTAGTTAATCGTTATTGATGAGTACCTCGTTACTTATTAATTTTTTTAAATTAAAGTTTAAAGAATTAACTTACACAACATCTATCTATCTGTCTATATATGTATTTCAAAATGAATCGTTGTTCGTTTGTCTCACTAAAATACGGGAACGGCTGTATTTTGGTCTTGACATATTCGTACCAACTCAGGGAAGGTTTCAAAAGGGATGCCGATGACGGACGGCCGGACATGACGAAACTATAAGAGGATACAAAAATACGACGAAACGCTTCGAGCGAAGTGCCGCCGCCGGTGCTTCGCTCTCTCTTGCTGTGGCCGGGCCACTCCCGTGGCACTAGATTACGAGACTTGAACTACGGATCCCTCAAAGATAAGAAGTGGATTCTTCTGAACGAAAATCTTTAAGGTGTAGAGGTGTATGTAGGTATCTATATATATAATACGCCAGTGAAGCCGCTTCTCCTAAACTAAGAGTCGCACAGTCAAGTGTGGCACACCGTTGGAAAGGTCGTGGTCTCAAGTGGTGCGATAAGTTTAGAAATTTGACAAAAAGTAAAAAAAAAAAAAATTATTACTTGCGCAGTTTGCGCTAAGGGTTGCTAGTTTTACCTAATACCAGGCCTATGTCACTCGTCTAACAACCGCAAAGAATACGTGACGTCAGCGACAACTTGAAGTTGTAAATCAGTAAGGGTTGTATATTGTTTCTGACACAGCATTGACCATAGAGTTGATATTGAGGCATTAACGTCATTATTTATTGTTCAAACTATGCTGGTATATATTTTACTTTACTGGACAACCCTAACGTTCGAATGATGTTCTCTGTGAACAAAAGAATGTACTTTAATTAACGTCGGAGTGCAAATTCTGTATGTACCTAATGTAAGTACTATTCCTTAAGTCGGTGCTGTAAAACGCAAATGGTTTTCTAATTCTTTTAACGGACCTTTTTAAATGTAGATTGATGTTCTATTTTCAAGGTGGCCATATACTTAATTAAAAAATGATTATAGTTTTGAGCAGTTTTGAGTCAAAGTCTTCAATCAATTTTTGTACGGAAAGTATTTACTTATTTTTTTTACAGATGATCAGTCTTTTACTCTAGTTGAATCAAGCAGATATTAATTAATTATGCCGGGACATGAGGATTTAGAAGATGAACAACAACAACCCAACTGTGAAGTGTCTTCAGATAACCTTGTAAGCAGGGTAAAAAGTATAATAAACATGAAGGTTTTTACAGGATTACCAAAGGTGGCGTGTTACAATAAAAAGCATCTCATGCTTGACCATGACATCTTGCATGCGACACGTATACACAAACGCAACTAGTGGCTCGATCGACACATTGTTGGTCCCGTTTTTTTTTTTTTTTTAGTTCCGCGGCCCAAGGCCGTGACCCCTCTAACGTCCGTTGCCGGGCTATGGGACAAAGGCCCCGCAGCAAGCAACCCTTCTAGCCTGCTTCTGTAAGGACGACGGGTGGCGATCCCGCCGTGCTCAGGCCCCGATCATGGAGGTCGATGGTCTTGGGCGTAGATGAGTCTGCGGCGCCCTCGCCGCTGACTACGGAACTCGGCGGGGAGGGTACGCTCCCTCTCTCTCTCTCGGCCGCCTCCTTCGCCAGTACGACTTGCTCGCAGAAGAACACGGCCGCGTTCCACCTACTCCCGCTGGAGACCATGGCTTGAAGCATGGTCTCCAGCGAGAGGTTATCCACGCCCAGACCCACTACGAGGTCCCGGCGCTGACTCGCCCACGCTGAGCACTCCACTAACGTGTGGAGTGCGGTGTCTTCGTCGGAAACCTCGCAGTGTTGACACCGGGGTGTGACCTCACGATGGATGCGAAACAGATAGCTACCGAAGCATCCATGCCCGGTAACGATCTGCGTCGCACGATACGTGAGTGGACCGTTCCGAGGTCTGTGAAAACACAGAACCTCGGACTTGTGCAAGGCCACCTCCAGTCCCAGCCGCCCGTGTGAGCAACACCCGTCGTGACCTGAGTGCTGCCTCCTGGTACGTTGCACCCCACGCCGTGACGAGGGTATCGTCGGCGTAGCACGTTACACCGACGCCCTCAGGCAACGCACCCCGCAGCACCCAGTCGTAGCCGATGTTCCACAGAAGCGGCCCCAGGATTGGTCCCCTGCGGAACAACGCACGACACATCTCGCCGAGCTGGCCCGAGCCAGCTGGGGAAAGCTATGGCCCTCTCCGAGAGATAGGCCCCGACAATACGACGGAGGTAGAGAGGCGTTTCGTGATACACAAGCGCCTCCCTAACACAGCGCCATGGCAAGGTGTTGAAAGCGTTGGCGATGTCAAGAGACACCGCCACCACCGCCTTGCCCTGCGAGACTGCTTCCTCCGTCAGGCTCTTCACGCGCATGATCGCGCTCACGGTGTTGTTGGTCCTGTAGAAGAATCTTGGCTAGTATTTATTATTGTTAAGTACAGACCATAGACGTAATAAAAAGTAGTCTTTATTTATTAGTCTATGCTACAGTATAGACCTACTATATTTGCAAGTAAAACCGTACTAACTGTACCTACTTACATATAAAATATCTACGTAGGTACAGACGTACAGTATTTCCACTTTGGCGCTCGATAGACATCGGGCACGATCGGAACTACAAATGACACGAAATACATTGCCTTATAATCATAACATCCTACTAGAATTTTACAGTCTAAAACAGTAATGGAAATCACCTGCCAAAATGTATTTTTTTTACAGTAGACCTATGAATAACCTAGATGTGGCTTGATTAAATTTTTACATCGCATTAAAACAAAATATGAAATTCATTCAAGGAAATAAAATTTATCTTTTTATAAACGCTATTTATAATAAGTATTATTGTTTATTTTTAATGAAACCATACGGTCTAAAATTACTTTCACTGTCTGAATTAGAGATATTGATAATAAATCTGTCACTTAACAAATCCAGCTTCTCTTCTTCGGATAAAAATCGTTTTTGCATTAAATGGCATGATTGCAAACTTTCGTCTATTTGTCAATTCTAGTATTTCTTATACTACATGAGAGAAAACGAATAAAACCGAGACATCCCGAGCGCCAAAGTGGAAATAATCATACTGTACTTAGTACCTACCTACTTCATTCACTGCAGAGAGCCTTTCCTTCAGAAACGGCTACGATGATAATGTCTCCAATACCATTTCCATTCAGGACATAATAAGACTTTAACACAGAGTTAAGAACTTTACGCACGGCTATCGGACTTAAAAAAATGAGACTATCGAAATAGGTAACTAGTATACTTATTTAAACTTTCGCGTTTTGTACACCTTATAAACTTAAGACTAACGGGTATTTTACGCGATTATTGATATTAGTAATAAAGAGGTATGTATATCTATATATATATAATACGCCAGTGAAGCCGCTTCTCCTCCTAAACTAAGAGTCGCACAGTCAAGTGTGGCACACCGTTGGAAAAGTCGAGGTCTCAAGTGGTGCGATAAGATTAGAAATTTGACAAAAAGTAAAAAAAAAAAAACAAATTATTACTTGCGCAGTTTGCGCTAAGGGTTGCTAGTATCTCAATAATCGCGTAAAAGACCCGTTAGTCTTAAGTTTATAAAGGTAGTATACTGACGTGTTGACAACAATCAAGATCTTCCATGCGGACCCTACTGGTTGTCCAGGTAGCGTTTTCTTTGCTTAAAGTCCTACATAGCAGCGTTAAAAAGTTCGACAATTTTTTTTTAAATATCGAATTTCTTACAGCCTTCTTCGGGTGGCTCCGCGAATGATGTCAATGATGAGGGGTAAGTAGAAGTAGAACTAAAACATACAATATTTTTTAAAGAGACTGTCATTCGTCCTGAGACGCTCGTGGCAGAGTGGTAACCGCGTAACACATTGCAAATGTCAAGCAACATCTAACCAGGCTGGTCTTAGGATGGGTGACCATTTCTTAAGACATTTTGAGACCCCTTCGTGTCTCGTGCCGTCGGTCCGGTTGTCATACGAATATATATGGCAGTCGTTATGGGTATTTAGAGCCCTAAAACAAAATCTGACGTGTCTAACTACAGCGCTTTGACATCGCCCATAGGTTGTGTAGGTCAGATGGCATATCGAAGTTCGATATCGAAGTTCAGCCGCAGCCGTTGAGAAAAGGGTCGGTGGATGAGTCATTTGTCCGGAAATGTTGTCTGTTCTATCATTATTAACCCAATTTCTCGGGTTCCGTTGTTCAAGTCTCGGAAACTCGGAACTCTTATCGTTTCGTCATGTCCGTCATCGGCTCTTCCAAGCTGCTAGAAAGATGAAACCTTTGCACGGATATACATATATGTATATTTACTTACCACACCCACAAAGTATAAAAAATAATCGCTTCCCCGTCCACTCTAAAATCTAAACGGCTGGCGCGAAAATCTTCATGATGGTAGTTCCAATGAACTTCGAAGGAAAACAAAACTTTGTTTCTAGTTCAGGAGTTAGAGGCCATTATAGGTGACTAGTTTTAGACTACGGAACCCTATTATATGCGTGGCCTGACCGTTGAAACGCACTTTACCGATTTTACATTTACTTATTATTACTTTTCAGTTTAAATAGTTTGAATGCTTGCTTATATGCCACAATAATGGAAGATGCTATCACCGAAGCCAGACTCTTAGGTATACCTACAATTTTTTTTTAAATTTTATTTAACAATAATAATTCTACAACAGTGATTTTAGAATTTTTGCCGGATTGTTTCTGAAACTGTGTATCTCATATTCTCATATAAGTATATGAGAATATGACTTATGAGATACGTAAGCTAAGTAGCCACCTGCGTATAACAAAGTCAACTAAGTAGGTACCTTTTTACAGAGGAATGCAATAATCAGCTCCGTATTCTGAAATCGGGAGCAGACATGAGGATCCTACTCCTGGATAAGTACGGTGTGACCCGCCCTATCAACACGGATGAGTTGGCTGACATTGACCGGAAGGCCCTCGGCTGTGACAAGTACAAGTTGAACAAACTGTTCGCGGACAGGTCAGTGGCTTGCTATACATAAATTACCACGCCTATATCCTCGAAGGGGTAGGCAGACGGGCATCCATGATGGGTATTACCCACACGTGCTCAACGACGCGACATTCTCATCCTGGCCAAACCCCCGTAGAGACCACACAGGTGGTCAAAGTCCACCGGGTGCCACTGGAAATACCTTCTGCATGTGCACCAGCGACGCCCCGCAACGGACGTAAGAGCGGCCGCGGTCTTGGGCCGCGGAATTAAAAAAGAACACCCACACGTGGCCAGTAATTTTGTTTGTCCAAAAGCCTATGGCCGTTACCGGTCACTAGTGCACTAAAAAAATTCATTACCATTAATATAATGGTAATTCAAACCAAATTCATGGTGGTAGGCCACTTTGAAATAAAACTTTAAAGTTCATCAAAGAGAGTTGAAGAGTAAAAGAGGCTGTGGGGGTGACTACGGAACCTTGTTCTATGCGTAAACGGACACGCACTTAGCAGGTTTTTTTATGTAAGTAGGTATGATTTCCGATTATTTGATGACGCCTGAACCTATTTGAAAAGTTATATATAGTTTAAATATTCCAGAAATACTTTTAAAGAGGTTTTCACATCGACGTATCTGGAGTTGGCTGTCAACAAATGTTTTAATCCAATTATGAACTACATCAAAAATGTCTTGGACAACGATGCGTACACTGCGTTGATGGCTGAAGATGTGATCAATAATAAAGTGTAAGTGGATTATTTACCTAAGTAGGTACCTGCTTACCTAATTACTTATTTTGTTAGGACAAGTACTAGTTGACATAAGATTATCAGTGGAAAGTTGGAAAGTGTGAAGTTGTTTTAATGACGCAATCCCTTGATAATTATTCTTTAAACAAAATCACCCACCGCCCAACCTGTCGACAGAGAGATAAGCGAACATTGATATGATTTAGTATCGAAATCATTTCAGTTTGGAACACGATGTATCGTAATATTAGTTAAATCTATTGATATCTGAGGTGCGTCATGGTGAGGCGTGTAGTCTGCCCCAATATCAATTATTGCAAAGTAGGTACCTAGTATTTAATTGTCTCAATTATCTATACTAAATTCCCTAAGAGAATTGAAATGAAAGCTAGAATAAACTTTCAGAAAACGAAAGGAACTCGGGAAGCAAGTAAGACAACAGCGAAACCAAATCAAATCTGTGATCTACGATACCGACCAAACAATAGAGGTTCTCAACGGCCAGCTGGAAGTAAGTAATCTTGACAACAGCAGAAAGTTAACTCGAAACTGGAACGAATGTAAGATCCACCAGAAGTAAACTTAAGTACTCCTCACAAAAGAGAGGTATTTTAGAACTAAGTTTTCTCCATATCGCATATCTGTTGATGCAATTTATTGCAGAGATATTGTTCGCTTATTAGTACATACGGCAGAGAAGGAAGAGGGATAATACATAGAGCAAAGGCAATAGAAAGCTCTTGGAACACAGCAAAACTATTTAATCGGTCTAAACGTCTGTGTGAAAAATGAAGGTGTCCTATACTTGTATATATTCAAATAGTATTAAAAAAAATACAAATACGTCCGACGACAAAACGTCAATTTGTACATTTAAATCTCAGGATGCCAATCTTATCGCGGAGACACGAATCAGATACACTGATAACTGGCAAGGGGCCCGAACTGAGCAGAACTGCCAGGTTATTTACGACACGGAAGCCGGTCCCTCCACGATCATAAAATACTACCGCCAGAGACAGGATCATGAGGCACGCGTGCACACTGAAGTCGAGCTACTAACTAACATTAAAATCAATGTAAGTCAAGAACAACTTTCAACTCGAGAAGGGTAAGAGCTAGAGACGCAGTGTAAACGCCAATCGACTTAGCATAGTCGAAAGCCCCCCAAAATGAACTTCACCTTTGACCTCTGATCTCAAGGTCAAGGTCAAAACGAGGTCAATCGAGAACGGTAATAGAGACTAAAGACCAGCTGCAATCAACTCAGCATGATGCAGATATTGAACTTCATGTCATGTGACATTTTTTAGATTTTATGAAAATACTTTCGAAAACTCTAAAATATATCGTCGGCTAAATGTTCTAAGTTGCTAACTCCATTTTTAGGTGAATTGAGTTTTTGGTATCAATCGAAAGAGAAAAAAAAACACATAATCGTCGAACATGCTAACTACACAAACCCAGAATTTAGATTTCGCGTCGCAATCTTTTATGGTAACTCCACACTTGTCAAATTTAATTCAATATTGATAACTCCCGCCATTCGGTGTCATCTTGTAGGCACAGAAGCCGTGACAACACTGCTCCTAACTATTTTATCTTAAAATAAGTGTTTTCTGGCACTTTTCTGTGCAAGACTGGTGTATTTTATAAAAAGTAAATGCTATACTACCTGTTTTTTATAGTTTGGTTACATTTCGTTAAGAAAAATGTAGTAAAAACTATAAACAAAAGGGGCACGTGTATGCTATGGGAGTTGGCAGAATTTATTTCTAACTTTCCATTAAACGTTTGGGAGTTGGATATTTTTATTGCTTATTCACCTAACATTTTCGTCCTAAATTAACTTTCTTTTACTTTATACTAATGCGTATATACTAATACAAATACTTTATAATAATGCGAGTAACTCTGTCAGTTTGTTTGTTACGCTTTCACGCCTAAAGCACTTAACCGATTTTGATGAAATTTGGTACATAACAGGGGTCGATTAGACCTTGAGTAAGAACATAGGCTATGGTTGGTCGCGATAACCAACAATACGCCCACGTGACTTTCATAGTACACAGGAATACTATAGAGAGTGGCCCTCAACTTGAAGACCCAGTAATGTGCCTCTTCACGCTTCGCTTAAAGAACCCAGGGTTATATGTTGGGGGAAACACGTGCGCAGGCAGGGCGTTCCAAGCCACTATCGTTCGGCAGAGAAACGAACGTTTAAAACGCTCGGTTCTCGCGAAGACGGTTTCCACGGTATGAGAGTGACATCTCTGCCCGGCACGCGTTGTTCGGGATCGGAAGGGAGAGGGTGGCATCAGGTTGAAGAGCTCTTCAGAACACTCACCGTGGTAAATACGGTAGAACGCGGCCAAGGTAGCGATTGTTCGGCGCTGAGCTAGCGGCTCAAGGCTTCCCGTTACCTCCGGACAGTCTATAATGCGAATAGCGCGTCACTGCATAGCGTCGAGTGCGTCCAGCAAATACTTCGCGGAGCCGTCCCAGAGGTGAGAGCAGTATTCGACGCAGCGTCTAATCTGCGTTTTGTACAGCAGACACCTCTGGTGCGGTGTAAAGAATCGCTTTACCTTGTTCAGTATTCCTAGTTTCCGCGAAGCTAACCCACCCAATACATCTCTCAATGTAGGTTGTGTTATTGAGCTCTCGACGAACGTCTAAGCCAAGGATGTCTAGATTATCCTTCATTGGTAATATTGCATTCTGAAGAGTGGGTAGGGAAAGGAAAGGGGATTTTTTTCGCTGTAAATGCACACGCCTGTGTTTTCTGGGCATTGAACTCGACCAAGTTCTCGGCACCCCATTGGGAGATACTGGTGTACTGAGGTTACGGTCGAGATCAGCCACGAGTCGTCGATCTCCTCCTCAATTTCACATCGCACCGCCGTCGGACGAACCGAGTAACTCCCGTGCAATGTGCTGTCATCTGCATAGCAATGAATGTTCCCGAGGGATAGCATATCATTGATATGCAGAAGAAAGAGAGTTGGTGACAGTACGGACCCCTGCGGTACCGCGGCATTCACTTGCAAGAAGCGAGAAGCTTGGCCATCACAGAGGACCAGCACTCGGCGCTCATTTAAAAAGCTGGCAATCCAGCTGCACAGTTAAGGAGGTAGATCATATGCCGGAAGCTTGGAAAGGGGCGAAGCATGCCAGACCCTATCGAAAGCTTTGGCGATGTCCAGGCTAATAGCCAAGGACTCGCCGTACTTTTCCATAGCCTCACCCCATACATGCGTGACGAATGCCAGGAGGTTACCCGTTGATAGTTTTGGCCTGAAGCCATATTAAGTAAATTGTCCATTATTTCTTCATTTTGTGATTTTTGTTGATTAAATAAAGATTTAATACTTTTTTACTTAATTTTTAATTAATAGTTTACATCATAAAATCTTATAACTCCGCAAAGAACCGTCACAAGAAAATATTATTTCAAATGTAAAATATGCTAACTCTAATTTTTGGTCATATAATAAATACAAATTAACAAAATAAAAAAAGAATAATAGAATAATATGTACAATTTATTTTGACTTTGACTGCCTCGGTGGCTCAATGGTATGCGTATGCGACTGCCGCCCCTGAGGTCCCAGGTTCGATTCCGGGTCGAATCAAATTATTTGTGTGATCCACAAATGTTTGTTTCGGAGTTTGGGTATTTTCTATGTATAATATGTATGTATTTAGAAATATATAAGTATGTTTATCAGTTGTCTAGATCCCATAACACAAGCTTATATTAGCTTAATTTGGGCTAGATGACGTTGTGTGAAAATGTCCAAAAATATTTATTTATTTATTATTATTTATTAATTTAAATATTAACCAGCTGGATTTCATTTATTGTTCTCCTTTGACTAATTTATTTTTAAATCGGTTTTTTGCTATTACTCACAAATGTATAAACGTGAGTTAACAACTTAGAACATTTAGCCGACGATATGGCAAAATTTTGCCATATTTTTAACTTGTTTAAGACATAACACAGCTAGGGTTCTATGTCATGGTAACGCCATACCCGCGCACTAGACGTGGACTTGCGGAGATCAGCCCGTGACTACAAATACAACTCATGGTAGGGGCTACATTAAGCTTAGATTTAGAGATTAGCTGCACATACATTTTTTGGTGTGAATCACTACCCATAAGCGTGTTTGTCAAATTAGTACTTAATCATTTGTTGATTTTTGTATTTATCAATTTTACTAATACTTTAAACTCGTCATTTATAATACCTAGGAGACATTGCGTGAAGTAGAACATTGGATGGACAAATATGATAAGGAAATAGAAAATATAGATTTAAAGATTCAATTAAAGAAGAACAACTTTCAGTCGCAAACACAAGCAAGAATTGATATGGAAGATTTGGTAAGGTTTTACATATAGGTATACATACTTCACACCGACAGATAAATTAAATTCAGTTTGTAATTCAACTAACTTAATACTCGTATCATTAAATGCATAATAAAGTGATAAACTGCAAACTGAAAGGCTCGGGCGATTTTAACGAAACTTTCACTGGCAGATACCTACCTGATGTTTTACGAAATAATTAAGGCTACTTTTTATATCGGAAAATGCTCTGGGAATTGGGGAAGAGGAAAATGGTCCACCCTGTGTCCCCGCCGTATGCTATTGGAATTACCTTCTTCTGGTGCGTACCAGAGACGCCCGGCAACGGACGTAAGAGAGGCCGCGCTAGCGCGGACTTAAAAAAACGCTCAGTGTCCGCTAGTAGGAAATTCATAAAATCATTACAAATGGTGAGATTATATTCTTTACAATATTATCCAAATTCGTACAGTCACCATTTTAATTAACCCAGTCTTTTATAATAGAGAATTATCGCGGAACGCCTCGTCGAGCATCTCTTGACGGTGGGGCCAGACCTGGCGGACAACCAGTACGGTTTCCGTCGGGGACGCTCCACCGTGAGCGCGATCATGCGCGTGAAGAGCCTGACGGAGGAAGCAGTCTCGCAGGGCAAGGTGGTGGTGGCGGTGTCTCTTGACATCGCCAACGCGTTCAACACCTTGCCATGGAGCTGCGTTAGGGAGGCGCTCGTGTACCACGAAACGCCTCTCTACCTCCGTCGTATTGTCGGGACCTATCTCTCGGAGAGGGCCATAGCTTTCCCCAGCAGGCTACGCCGACGATACTCCCGTCACGGCGCGGGGTGCAACGTACCAGGAGGCAGCACTCAAGGTCACGACGGGTGTTACTCAAGTCGTGGGTCGGATACGGCGGCTGGGACTGGAGGTGGCCTTGCACAAGGCCGAGGTTCTGTGTTTTCACAGACCTCGGAAGGGTTCACCTGAAGGTTCCAGCATAAATGTGGGGGGCGTTAGCATCGGCATCAAGCCCTCGAGTAAGTATCTAGGGATCGTACTTGATAGCCGATGGAACTTCGGACCACATTTCCGAAGTTTGGTCCCCAAGGTGACACAGGCATCGGTCGCGCTTTCGCGACTGATGCCCAACCTAAAAGGGACCCAACGCTTCCTGCAGGAGACTGTACCTGGGGATCGTGCGGAGTATGGCCCTATACGGGGCTCCCGTATGGGCGGCGCGGTTGACGGCCAACAACTCAACACTCCGTAACAGGCCGTCAAAACAATAAGGGGCTACCGCACGATCTCTGGAGAGGCAGCATGTCTCCTAGCCGGGACCCCTCCATGGGACCTGGAAGCGGGAGCCCTTGCGTCATTGTTCCAATGGCGCAAGGAGGCGCTGGAGCGGGACCACAGGCCTGCGTCTTGAGAAATCGATGACCAGCGGTCCCAGCTCCGCCAGGATCTCATGGAGTCATGGAGGGTGCGACTTGAGCAACCCAAGTGGGGTACCACCATCATCGCAGCGGTGAGACCGATCATGGACGATTGGCTGCAGAGGCAGCATGGTGACGTCACGTATCGTGGGACGCAGATCGTTACCGGGCATGGATGCTTCGGTAGCTATCTGTTTCGCATCCGTCGTGAGGTCACACCCCGGTGTCAACACTGCGAGGTTTCCGATGACGACACCGCACTCCACACGTTGGTGGAGTGCTCAGCGTGGGCGAGTCAGCGCCGGGACCTCGTAGTGGGTCTGGCGAGCGAGTGGGTCTGGGTAGCGGCGAGGGCGCCGCAGACTCATCTACGCCCAAGACCATCGACCTCCATGATCGGGGCCTGAGGACGGCGGGATCGCCACCCGTCGTCCTTACAGAAGCAGGCTAGAAGGGTTACGTGCTGCGGGGCCTTTGCCCCATACAAACAGATTCACTCACTGACGCGGGATAAAACCCTACCCCAACGACGCGGGATTCCCATCCCGATCCAACCCCCGCAGAGACCACAGAAGTGGTCAAAGTCCGCCGGGCGCCACTGGAAATACGTTCTGCTTGTAACCAGAGACGCCCGGCAGCGGACGTTAGAGCGGCCGCGGCCGAAATCCGTGGGACTAAAAAAAAAAAGTCTTTTATAATAAGACAAACAGAACAATCTTAAGATAAACTGCAAAATTTAAACGAAATAAATATTTTACAGTATGCGTTGCATGACCAAGAAATGAAAGATTGGGTCAAGTTTACCACAGATCGTGAAAATGCGAGGCTGTATCGCTTGAAGATGAACACGGCTGCAATAGCAGTACAAGCATGGTGGCGTGGCCTGCTGGTAAGATTGGCGCTTGGGCCTTACAAGGTAACCAAGAAGAAAGCTGTCAAGAAGCAGTAACTCAACATCCTGAACCTTTGTCCTGACAGACTATGGTTTTATATGCGTTATTTTAAGATAGTCTGTATTTTGATTTAGGATTATTATTTAGTAATAAATTATTCATTTAATTTATTCGTTATTGCTTGCGCCATATTTACAAGTTAAGAGGTTAAGGTTACCCTAAACTGCGGCTATAAGAAGAACCACTGACCTTGAGCCTTTTCTTTTTTTTTTTTTTTTGCCTCAGTCTGGATTAAGTTGCGTCTATAATTTCTTACCACTTGCTACCGTGTGATACGTTCATAACTTCTAACATTCTTGAGAGAATGGGGAGCCAATTGGGTCGACTGTGACCTTCATGGGACCTGTGAAAAGAACTGATGGTGGAATTTAATTAAATATTACGCATATCATCACACCAATATCCTCGAAAGAGTAGGTAGTAGTCACTACACACCCAAACTTTATTAGGGTACAAAGATATTTCACTAAAATCATAAAGCAGTAATGTGATGCTCCCTAGCGACTCACTTTAAGGATTTAGGGGTAACGGCCAACCTCGATTGCAAGGGGCACTTACCCGTGGTCCCACCGCTACGACCCACTAGTGGGACCGGGGAAAAAAAATTCCCAGTGGGAAAATAAATTACCCGTAGTCCCACTACATTAGAGATGTGCCGCAAAGCCTTTGTTGCCATAGTTTTTTTCTCCATAGTACTACCAAGCAGTCTAGTAGTACTATGGGAAGAAAAAAATTCCCGTGACTACTTCAATGTTTTGGTTTTATAACCCTTTAAAATATTATTATTTTATGACTTTATATAATGGTCTATATATAGAGAATATCTCTATATCTCTTTATATAGAAGGCTGTTCTCTTTGAGACAGTATGCCTCGTTTAGAGGTGAAACAATTGTCGACGTTTTATTGTCTTTTATTTTTGCGAAAATAATGCTATTATATTTTGAAAAGTTTTAACATCTTACTTACCATTACTTTGTCATGGATTTTCGCCAGGTAACGCCTGTTTCCATCCAATATTTTTGGTCTTTATTTTTTCCGTCTAGCCTCCTTCCGCAACGCGCGATAAGGAACTTTGTTCCAAAAGGATTTTTTAAATACAGTTTATTTTTTGTTTTTGATGTAATCCTTAATTATTTATTAAGATTATAACATAACGGTAAATTAAACTAAAGTTAGTAAACTATGTCATTTATTCAAAACATACCTAATTGAACTCTTGCCACCTTGGAATTATTTTGCTTGCAATGAGTTCTCTAAGTTCTCATTACAAGTAAAAATAACATTATCCGAGTCTTTTGTCAGAGTTTTTACACTTGTCAACTCTGGACTAATTACACACAAAAGTCGCATGCCAGTATACGAGTTGCCTATAATAATATCTTTAGGCAATTAAATGGACTGTCAAGATATTGTAGTGCGTCGGGCAGGTTTCTAGAGGCACGCGTTAACTCTTTTAATGCCATCCAAAGGTCTCGCATTGCTGGATTCATGACCAGGGTTGACAGGTGTCAGAATTCTATTGTAAGGAGCCTATCTGGAACGTTAATGATACGTAAGTATAAGAGATGGATAAAAGTTGCCACATGAAAACTGTGAACTGATTGATTGTATAAGTTTTAATGTCGATTGACATTGAAGCTTATACAAATAATTAATTAGTTAAGACACAGGGATATTAATTGAGCGAGCGAAGCGTCTCAGTTTTAACTCGAGGACTGACAGATTTGGCGTTGTTGGTATGTGTGTCAGTTCCGGTCTACAGGCCGCATTTTTCAGCCGATTTTCATGAAATTTGGCACAAGTGTTCTTTGTTGCAAGGCGCAACTTTTCTCGAAGGATTTTTCGATTGGAGGGGAAATGGGGGAGAAATGGGGGGAAAATGCATTTTTCAGCCGATTTTCATGAAATTTGGCACAAGTGTTCTTTGTTGCAAGGCGCAACTTTTGTCGAAGGGATTTTTCGATTGGGGGGAAAATGGGGGAGAAATGGGGGGAAAATGCGAAAATAACGCGAGGTCTACTGTTCACAGAACCACTATTTTATGTATGGATCATGAGTCTGAAATAAAGTTTTATTATTATTATAAAGTCTTTACTGTACGGTGTTCCGTACAACAACCAGACCTACCTCAAGAAAGAGAAAGGGCCTCGCAGTATGTCCCCGGGGCACGGGGTACGGAGTTGGATTCTGGCCTTATACCCCCCGTATGGGCGGCCAGATTAACGGCTAACAACGTGGCTGTTTTAAACAGACCGTTGAAAGGTCATCAGCGGTCTGGCAAGATATTAAGAGGGTAACGCACGATCACCTTTGAGGCTGCATGTCTCTTAGCCGGAACCTCTCCATAGGACCTGGAGCACGCCATGCTCGCGAAGGTGGCGGCCGAGAGGGAGAGGGAGCGTACCCTCCCTGCTGAGTTCCGAAGTTGGTGGCCAGGGCGCCGCAGACTCATCTACGATCAGCTGCAGTGCTGAAACCTCGCAGAACGCACAATACTCACCGACGCTGTATAAAACCCGACCCCAATGATACGGGATAAAACCCTACCCAAACCCAAACAGAGGCTACATAGTTGGCCAAAGTCCGCCGGTGCCATAGGGAATACTTCCGAGTGCGTAACTGGGGCGCCCAACAATGGACGTAGGGGAGGCCGAGGCATTGGGCCGCGGTATAAAAAAGGGGCCTCGCAAAGACCTGCTGCCCGGAGCCTCGCAATGGGTAAGGCCGCCGCTGCCGATCGTCGGGAGCTTCCTGTCTCCAGCGATCGACCTGCTCCGGCAAGGGGCTACCTCCTAATTGTTAAATTATTTACAATTAATTTAGTTAGCTTTTGTTGCGATACTCCAATTTTTAATGGATAAGCTGTACCGTAACTACAATGAGCGTGACATCCCAAAGCCAGGGCATTAGATTTGTATCGATTTATGTTGTGAAGGTACTATTTTACAGAAAATTATGCGAACGTGTTTTGAAGGAGACGTACCTGGACTTATCGCTAAAGAACAGTTTCTGTGCATTAGTTAGACACATATTACAGGCTACAGCCAGCCAACAGCATTACATGTCACTCATTGAGGACGAAGCGACAAATAAAATGTAAGTGTGCATTATATTAATATAAATTTGGCATAAAAAACCGAAACCAAATTGTCGGAATGGAACCAAATTGAAATACAGCGACTACAGGGTAAGCACCAGCTTTCAATTAAAAAAAGAATTTTCTCAATCTGTTCACGCAGTTGAAACTTATGCGGCACCTAATTAGGTAGGAAACAAAAAACTATCAGTCGAATTGAGAACCTTCACCTTTTTTAAAGTTGGTTAAAAATATAAACAAATACTTACCTAACTACACTGGTACATACAACGGGTATATCCCACTTTCCATGGAAATGCAAAATGGAAAAAGTGAGACAAGCGTTTTATACAAATTATATCCCATTATTTCCATTTCGGCAAAAAACCGCTAGTGCCCGGAAAGAAAATGCATTATGCTTAGATCAAAAATACTATAGATATTGGATTCAGTACAAATACAACGCGGAATCTTGGCACTCGAATACTATATAGGTAATGATTACAAATACCATCTATAAAATAAACAAGATTGTACATTGATGGTTGACATAGAAATAATTCGTAATAAATAATACAAAAGCATCAATTTACAGCGCTGTTGACGCATCCCTCGAGTTTCAGCAAGCGGAATAGGAACTTAGTACGGATTCCATGCGCTAAGGTTATAGAAGGAATGTGAAGCCGACATTGCATATAAAACTTTTTTTTTAATGAAATACGATGAGAAAGATAAACTTAAATTCACATTGTTTTATTCACGTATAAATAAACGTATAAAATAAACTATTTAGATAAAAGATTACAAAAACGCTAGTACGAAATAAAATCAACAATTATATTTGATGAAAATACTAGGTGGTATTATGAAGTCTATTTAATTTGGTCACTTATTTGGTATTAAGAATACAAAGTATTTAAGCATTATCAATATAATACCTGATATATCTCCTTTACCTGTAAAATATTTGGCACGGCTGTTATTTTTTATTTATTTAATCCTTTTTACGTCCTTTTTAAAATGCTTTGAACAAACAACAGTAGAATTATTAGGTTTAAACATTTCATCTTCTATTTCACGTGCTATAATATAATACGCCTCCATTTTTCTTGTCTTGTTGCATTATGGGGAAAACTTAAAACAAAATAAGATATATTCAAAAAATATATCAAACAGTAATCAAAAATTTAAAATAAATAAATGACGACTCCATTTAGTTTTTTATTTTTTTATTTTATTTATTTATTATGTATTTATTTATATATGAAGTTGCGCGCTTGCGTAGTTTGCACAGTTAAAAATAACCATAATATTATTAAGCAGTGCATTATTGCACATATTTATGTATTTCAAAGCAATGAGCTTGCTTACACTATTCTTAAAATATTAAGAAAGAAATTATAAATAGATCACAAAAACTGATGTCATCGGCGGGACTCGAACCCACGGCCTTTCCCTAACAGGGGGACTGCTCTGACCAACTGAGCTACGATGACCACTACCGACGACATCGAATTTTTGCTTCATATCATATTCATAATTTCTACATCGCGCTATTAAGGTTAGCGTTGGATCCACCTACCGCAGTGCGCCGAGCCATCGACATCTCCTGATGATGCCCCTGGTTGGGGGCGAAACACGTGTCGAGGTTTTTTATTATTTTTTGCACGATAACACAACTCTCATATTTATTCTATTTTCAAAATTATTTCTCTATTCTTTCGGCTTAAGTGGGTTTGGAGGGCGGTCTTGTGCATGAATAAATACGAGAGTTGGGTAATTTGCATGTGGCGGAATATTCCAAAGTAGTTAGATTTATTTAATTTTACTTATTTTATATTAAGAATACAAAGTATTTAAGCATTATCACTATAATACCTGATATATCTCCTTGACCTGTAAAATATTTGGCACGGCTGTTATTTTTATTTATTTAATCCTTTTTAGTGACATAATTAACGTCCTTTTTAAAATGCTTTGAGCGAACTTTTTAATCGCCGCGCCGCGCCGCCGCCCGCCCGCAATGGAAAAAGTGGGAGACTCTGTCCTAGTATTTCCATCAATGGAAATAGTGGGATTCACCCCATACAACGCCCGTCAAATAGAGATACAAAATCTATATGATATCTCTTTATCTTACGTTTATATTAAGACTGCGCCGAGCGTACGACGCCGGCGGTGATTAGGTAATTAGCTGGGTGTGTGCGTGAACGGACAGAATAGCGGGTGTCTGTGTGCGTGTGCCTAGCTTGAACAGCGGTAAGGAAACGAAATAAATCAATTTTCAAAAATTTGAGTGAAAACGAATACAATACAATTGTAATATTTGTAATTAAATTTAATGACCTACTAATTAATACTAATATTATCAATGTGAAAGTAACTTTGTCTGTTTGTCTTTTACGCTTAATTATGTTAACTGCAGCCGAAGGTTCCAAAAAAAAAAAAATTATTTAGAATAATTTTAATTTCTAAGTACAAAGTATAAAATATAAGAAACTACAAAAGAAATGATATCAGTTCGAAGTGTGAAACAAATATGAGCTGTGACATGTGGTAATTTCCGTTGAAACTCCGAACTGAGTTTCTTGAGGGCTCTTCTCAGTCTCGTTGCATTTTGGAACCCTCGGTAGAGTCACACCAACTTTTGACGAATCTAAATAATTTTCTAAAAATTTCAAAGATAATAAACGTTATTTTATTTTATATTTTATTTTATTTTATTTTGAAACGTCTGGTTTCGTATTGTAGCACGTTCCGCTGATCTTGCACTTCACGTAGTCGCTATGCGCTGTTGCGATGCACCTACTAGGTGAATGCTGACGCTGCGGTCCCCATATACTAGGCGTACGTAACAGCTTTCACGCTCTAACTACTGAACCGATTTGGATGAAATTTGGTACATAGATAAGTCTGAGAAGGACGTAGGCTACTTCTATCCAGGTAATATGTTACAGTGGGAATTTGTAGCTATATAACTTCTTCACGCGGGCAGAGCCGTGGGCAACAGTTAGTATAAAACATTTCCTAGTATAACACATAATTTGTTGTTATATGTTTCGTCGTTTTAGTTTTATTTTGCCGATTGTATCATTTAATTTTCTTTTGGTTTCTTTTTTGTTTTTATTATTTATTGCTTCTATTATATATTCTGGTTCGTTTATTTCCATCTGCCTATCTAATCTGGAATCTATTAGCTCTGGAAGAAGACAGTCAAAATAAATCTTCTTCAGTTTTTCTTCCATGCCATGCCAAAATGTTTTATCTTCAGGTATACTTCAACCTTCATATCCACATTTGTCCAAACAACCAATATGCATATATTTATCAGACATACATGGTATGTTGAGATTGGCTGAAACCAACTCTAATCCGGAAAACCCTGCACCAATAGACATAAAACTGCTCACCACATTATCATTCAAGTCGAGGTCCATCGAGTTATTGGAATCTGGATAATTTGCTATAGTGAAATTCATACGGCACATTTGACAGGTAAAATAAAATTTTGAAAGAAATCCTTTTTTAAATTCTTTAGTAAGTTTTAAACAACTCAGAGTACAGCCAAATGCTGAGTTATGATTAAAAATTTCTTGTAACTGTTGGTAAATGTACGCAAAATCTATAATTCTGTTTCCAGTTAATGTCCTGTTGCTGTCCATTTTCTTCTTGTATGATTAGTTCAGTATCAGATGTATTTTCTAGTGATTTCTGCAAACAAATAAAAAAATCCATATTTATTCAAATAGGTACCTAGTATAATAATAATCTGTTGAGTAAACCGAGAGTTTTATTGCCAGGTTCTTTCTCTCGGTTCTACTGATTGCTTTGCGAATCTGGCAGTACATGTAAATATAATAAATAATATAATAATAATAATAATATTATGAGGCCACAGATGGGGAAACCAACCTGACTGCGTACCGTTCAAGGATGCTTCCTTTGTTTCAGGCTCTTGAACCAACAATGACCGTTGCCGTCCAACGGCTATCGGATCAAGTGCGGGCTATCCAACGATGTAAGTTGTTGGATCAATCTGTGCTTGATCGACTACGCCTGGAAGTATTATCTACTCGTACAGCTCCAGTGTCAACGAGAGCACCGTCACCTGTGACACAGACGGTTGCTACAAGTGTGACGTTAGCGACGCCCACACCCGACGCGGGAAATGATACGAGTGATACATCTATCCAGGTAAGCGAGCAATTGAGGAGTACTTTGGAAGATGTGATCTCGCAGTATAGGTTTATACCTAATTCTAGACCGCGGCTACCACGCTTGCCAATGCATAAACGAAATCTGGCGTTGATGGGAGCCCTGAATGCATTGCTAGAGCCGTACTTACGGACTAGCAGTGATTTGCTTGATACTCACTCGATTCTTTACTGTGGAGCCATTGCCGCTTGTCGTGTTGCACGCGTTAAATTCCCCGAAGCTAACCGTGCACCACGACCGGATGGTGTTCCCGTATGGCAGGCAAGAATCGAGCGACGTATCGGCACATTTAGGACTCTCATTGCAAAGCTTATCTCTTTCAGCCGGGGAAATAGTCGTCCCCGGGTCATGCGTTTCGTGACTCAGGCATTTGCTGAGACCGGTATTCGTCCCCAGCAATACTTAGCCAATGTCACGGAACGTATTGACTTTCTGAAACAGAAAGTGTATGCATGGGCAAGCCGTATCCGTCGTTATAGAGAGCGTGTAAATAGATACTGGCAGAATCGCATCTTCCAAAGTGACCAAAGGAAGGTGTACCGAGAGTGGGAGGGAACTGGACAACGTTTGAACGACGGACAACTGCCAGATGCTCACGCCATGAATCAATTTTGGCGTGACTTATGGTCGGTGCCCGTTGAACATTCGGAGGGCGACTGGATCCGTGTCGTCGAGCGTGAATGCAGTATCATCGAACCCATGGAGTCTATTACCATAGACTCCGAAGACGTTAGTTGTGCAATGCGTACGGCCCCGAACTGGAAAAGTCCTGGGCCGGATGGATTGCACAACTTTTGGATAAAGTGGGTTCAGAGCTCGCATGAACGCCTGGCAACACAGTATCAAGAAGCCCTTGAGTCTGGTTCCTTACCCGCTTTCATGACCACTGGCATCACCTTCCTGCTCCACAAATCAGGTAGTACCACGGAACCTAAAAACTATAGACCCATCACTTGCTTACCTACCATCTACAAGCTCCTTACATCTATTCTGAGAAGTAAAATAAACTCGCACATAGTATCTAATAATATCTTAGATAACGCTCAGAATGGATGTAGGGCTGGGTCTCGTGGTACTAAGGAGCTACTCCTCATTGATATGGCCATTAGCCAACAAGTCAAGCGGAGTAGGGGCGCCCTCTCTACTGCCTGGATTGACTACAAGAAGGCCTATGATTCGGTGCCTCATTCATGGCTGAGGAGGATTTTAGAGTTGTATAAAATTAATCCGACTCTTAAATCCTTCTTAGTCTCGTGTATGGGGCAGTGGACCACAGTCCTTCGTCAACCAGGTAGTGGTGGGCACGCCTCTGACCCGCAAGGCTTGATAAGGATCGAGCGTGGTATATTCCAGGGCGACAGTTTGAGTCCATTGTGGTTTTGTTTAGCACTGAATCCACTTAGCACATTGCTGAAAGATTCAGGGCTAGGCTATCGGTTTCGTAGAGGAGGTGAGGTTATTTCTCACCTGATGTACATGGATGACCTCAAACTGTTCACACTGAAGCACCAAGATTTAGTAACATTATTAAAAACTACGGAAGTTTTTAGTAATGCCATTAAGATGGAGTTCGGTGTTGATAAGTGTGCGGTTATGCATGTACAACGGGGGAAGGTTGTAAATTCACCGAATTTACAACTTTCTGAGATAATAACTCTCAGATCTCTCTCCGAGACCGAAACATACAAATACCTAGGTATGTCAGAGTCATTGGGTATAGCGGTGGAGGATATTAAGAAATCGGTGAAAGACCGTTTTTTTGGCCGCCTGACAAAAGTTCTTAACAGTTCTTTGTCCGGTGGTAACAAAATGCGGACTTTCAACGGTTGGGTTATACCTTTATTGTTATACTCCTTTGGCATACTTAGGTGGACTCAAACGGAACTAGACGCCCTGGATAGGCGAGTCCGTCAACAACTGACATTGCATCGAATGTTACACCCACGTTCTTCTGTCATGAGACTGTACATTCCACGGAAGTGGGGGGGTCGAGGCTTTTTGAATGCCAAGAACCTCCACAACCGTGAAGTGTGCAGTCTGAGAGATTACTTTCTACAGAATGGGTGTGACATTCATTGCGATGTCGTGATGGTTGACAAGGGCCTGACACCTCTTTCCTTGGCTAACGAGAACTGGCGTAAACCAAAGGTGCTAGGTACTGAAGACCGTAGGGACGTATGGAAGAGTAAGGAGCTACATGGGCGGTTCTACCGGGTCTTAACAGGACCCGACGTAGACCTGCTCGCTTCGGTGAACTGGCTGCGTTTTGGGGACCTCTTTGGGGAAACTGAAGGTTTTGCCTGTGCAATTGCAGATGAGGTTATCAAGACGAACAACTATCGGAAATACATCATGAAGGACGGTACGGTCGACATTTGTCGAGCATGCCACCGTCCTGGTGAATCACTTCGCCATATTATTTCCGGTTGTTCGTATCTTGCTAACACCGAGTACTTGCATAGGCACAATCAAGTAGCCAGGATCATCCACCAGCAACTTGCTCTTCAATATGGCCTTATTGAGTTTGAAGTACCGTACTATAAGTACACACCAGTGCCAGTTCTTGAGAATGGTCGTGCATTGCTCTACTGGGACCGATCAATCATCACGGACAGGACTATTGTTGCCAATAGGCCCGATATCGTGTTGGTTGATCGGACCCAGCGTCGGGCAGTGCTCGTCGATATCGCCGTCCCGCATGACGAAAATCTCGTGAAGGCAGAGAAGGACAAACTTAGTAAATACCTTGATCTGTCCTTCGAGATAACCGCCATGTGGGACGTAGACTCGACGATCATTGTCCCGGTGGTCGTTTCAGCAAACGGATTAATAGCGAAGAGTCTCGATCAACATCTCAAGAGACTCTCGTTAGATTGTTGGATCAAGAGTCAGATTCAGAAGGCTGTTATCCTCGACACGTGCCGTATTGTTAGGAGGTTTCTCAGTCTCTAGCCTCCACCGCCGGTAGTTTGGGTCCTACTCCGCTATTGGTGGGTCACTATTTTTTATATTTTTAAATGTATTTGTGTTTTTTATAAATCTATTTAAAAATGTATTAAATAAGAATATAAGCGAATAAACGAAATAATAATAATATACATCCATCCTGAGAGTAAAAATATATTCACATGTACAAAACAATAACATCTTGTCAATCTCTCAGAATGGATGTAAAAGTGGGGCACGTGGTACGAAAGAGCTCCTGATTATTGACATGGCTGTTTGCCAGCAGGTACGCCGCAACCGAAAGAACCTTGCGACATGCTGGATTGACTATAAGAAAGCGTACGATTCTGTGCCTCATACATGGCTTCGGAGGGTGCTAGAGCTGTATAAAGTTGATGCAACTCTATGCACCTTTTTGGGGTCATGTTTGAGACAATGGAGTACGGTTCTTGTTTATCCAGGGTGTCGTCAGGTTCTAGGAGGTGGTGTACCAATAGGGATTGAGAGAGGTATTTTCCAGGGTGATAGTCTGAGTCCGTTGTGGTTTTGTCTAGCACTAAATCCTCTCAGTACGTTACTAGAGGGTTCAGGGTTAGGCTATCGGATGCGCAGAGGGGGTCAAATTTTGTCCCACCTTTTTTACATGGATGACCTAAAGTTATTTGCCCCTAATGGCCCCGATTTGATGGCTTTGCTAAAAGTTACTGAAACTTTTAGTAAGGCCATCAGTATGGAGTTTGGGGTAGATAAGTGTGCGGTCATGCATGTAAAAAGGGGCGGGATTGTGGAATCTGAATGAGTCAATCTTTCAGATTTCACACGATTTGGGTCGCTCTCCGCAACCGAAACCTACAAATATCTAGGTATGTCTCAAGCTCTGTGTATTGCTGAGACTGACATGAAACAGAAGTTGCAGGATCGTTTCTTTGGCCGCCTGAAAAAAATACTGAAAAGTCTTTTATCAGGCGGTAACAAGGTGCGTGCTGTCAACGGCTGGGCCATGCCAGTCTTAGTTTACTCTTTTGGCATACTTAGATGGACTCAGACGGAGTTAGAAGCTCTGGATAGGAAGGTGCGTTGTCTATTGACTTCATATCGAATACACCACCCACGTTCGTCAGTAATGAGGTTGTATATACCACGGAAATGTGGGGGTCGAGGATTTTTAAATGCCAAGACTCTCCATAACCGTGAGATATGCAACCTTAGAGAGTATTTCCTACAGGTGGACGTGGATGTGCATCGAGATGTTGTGGCAATAGACAACGGACTGACCCCGCTGTCCCTTGCGAAAGAGAACTGGCGCAAACCTGTAATATTAAGTGTATCTGATCGGAAGGAAGTATGGAAGAGCAAGGAACTGCATGGTCGATTTTATCGGGCTCTAAATGGGCCCGATGTTGATTCAATAGCATCGGTATCCTGGTTACGATTTGGTGATCTCTTCGGAGAAACTGAGGGTTTTATCTGTGCAATCACTGACGAAGTCGTGATGACGAATAACTATCGGAGATTTATTGTCAAAGATGGGACGCTAGACATCTGTCGGGCATGTCATCGTCCCGGAGAATCTTTAAGACATATTATCTCTGGTTGTTCCCGTTTTGCGAACGGTGAGTATTTGCACAGACACAACCAAGTAGCCAGGATAATCCACCAGCAACTTGCTCTAAAGTATAATCTTGTCGACGTGGAGGTACCTTATTACAAGTATGTGCCCGACCCAGTTCTTGAGAACGGTCATGTCACATTGTATTGGGATCGATCTATTATCACTGATAGGACTGTTATAGCTAACAGACCTGATATAGTGATAATGGATCGATTAAAGCGCCTTGCAGTAATTGTCGATATCACTGTGCCACATGACGAGAATCTCGTGAAAGCAGAAAAAGATAAACAAATTAAATATTTAGACCTAGCTCACGAGATTGTCGACATGTGGGATGTGGATTCGGCGATTATTGTTCCGATAGTCGTATCTGCGCATGGTCTAATAGCCAAGAGCCTCGACCTCCACCTACAGAGGCTCGCGTTAGGCAGCTGGATCAAGGGCTTGATGCAGAAGGCGGTTCTGTTGAATACGGCCAGTATTGTGCGGAAGTTCCTGTCTTTGGAGCCCTAACCACCGGTAGCTTGGTCCCTGTACCCGATGCCGGTGGGTTACTGTTTTTTATATTTTTAAATGTATTTTTATATAAATCTATTTAAAAATGTAATAAATATGTGTTAAGTGTTAATAAAGAGAATAATAATATGGGCAACTCTGAACGTCTCATACATCATTTTCATTCTTAAAATATTTTAATATTTTTATTTATATATTATTACCTAAATTTATACAATTACTTCAGAATTCATAATAATATCAGCAAAAAGTCAATACATAAAGGATTTTATAATATTTTAGAACTTTAGAACAATAAACATAGTCTACAAAATATGCAACGAAGATTTGACACATGTCATTCAATGAATTCAAAAATATCAACATCACATTCAATATTATGGCCAAACAATATGAAGTGATTGTGAGATGCAAACAAGAGCCAGAAGCAGAAATGCGCAAATAACACCCCCGGACTCGTCACTAAACTCCGCCTCGCAGACACCGGACCGCACATCGCTGACACAGGTGCTCGCTGAGGCGTCGAGCTCTTCAAGTGACGAGTATTTCTCTCCGCCGACGTCGCCAACACCTGTACGCCGGCGAGGGAGAGGCCGGCCACCGAGCAGTTTGGGGCCCCGAAGCCTACCAGCTTCGAGTAGGGTCCCCACTACCGGTGGTATTGTGCACCGCATGCGATGGACTTCATCCATCAATGAAAACGTCATGCGGGCATATTATGAGGCTACAGATGGGGAAACCAACCTGACTGCGTACCGTTCAAGGATGCTTCCTTTGTTTCAGGCTCTTGAACCAACAATGACTGTTGCCGTCCAACGACTATCGGATCAAGTGCGGGCTATCCAACGATGTAAGTTGTTGGATCAATCTGTGCTTGATCGACTACGCCTGGAAGTATTATCTACTCGTACAGCTGCAGTGTCAACGAGAGCACCGTCACCTGTGACACAGACGGTTGCTACAAGTGCGACGTTAGCAGAGTCCGCACCCGACGCGGGAAATGATACGAGTGATACATCTATCCAGGTAAGCGAGCAATTGAGGAGTACTTTGGAAGATGTGATCTCGCAGTATAGGTTTATACCTAATTCTAGACCGCGGCTACCACGCTTGCCAATGCATAAACGAAATCTGGCGTTGATGGGAGCCCTGAATGCATTGCTAGAGCCGTACTTACGGACTAGCAGTGATTTGCTTGATACTCACTCGATTCTTTACTGTGGAGCTATTGCCGCTTGTCGTGTTGCACGCGTTAAATTCCCCGAAGTTAACCGTGCACCGCGACCGGATGGTGTTCCCGTATGGCAGGCAAGAATCGAGCGACGTATCGGCACATTTAGGACTCTCATTGCAAAGCTTATCTCTTTCAGCCGGGGTAATAGTCGTCCCCGGGTCATGCGTTTCGTGACTCAGGCATTTGCTGGGACCGGCATTCGTCCCCAGCAATACTTAGCCAATGTCACGGAACGTATTGACTTTCTGAAACAGAAAGTGTATGCATGGGCAAGCCGTATCCGTCGTTATAGAGAGCGTGTAAATAGATACTGGCAGAATCGCATCTTCCAAAGTGACCAAAGGAAGGTGTACCGAGAGTGGGAGGGAACTGGACAACGTTTGAGCGACTGACAACTGCCAAATGCTCACACCATGAATCAATTCTGGCGTGACATATGGTCGGTGCCCGTCGAACATTCGGAGGGCGACTGGATCCGTGTCGTCGAGCGTGAATGCAGTATCATCGAACCCATGGAGTCTATTACCATAGACTCCGAAGACGTTAGTTGTGCAATTCGTACGGCCCCGAACTGGAAAAGTCCTGGGCCGGATGGATTGCACAACTTTTGGATAAAGTGGGTTCAGAGCTCGCATGAACGCTTGGCAACACAGTATCAAGAAGCCCTTGAGTCTGGTTCCTTACCCGCTTTCATGACCACTGGCATCACCTTCCTGCTCCATAAATCAGGTAGTACCACGGAACCTAAAAACTATAGACCCATCACTTGCTTACCTACCATCTACAAGCTCCTTACATCTATTCTGAGAAGTAAAATAAACTCGCACATAGTATCTAATAATATCTTAGATAACGCTCAGAATGGATGTAGGGCTGGGTCTCGTGGTACTAAGGAGCTACTCCTCATTGATATGGCCATTAGCCATCAAGTCAAGCGGAGTAAGGGCGCCCTCTCTACTGCCTGGATTGACTACAAGAAGGCCTATGATTCGGTGCCACATTCATGGCTGAGGAGGATTTTAGAGTTGTATAAAATTAATCCGACTCTTAAATCCTTCTTAGTCTCGTGTATGGGGCAGTGGACCACAGTACTTTGTCAACCAGGTAATGGTGGGCACGCCTCTGACCCGCAAGGCTTGATAAGGATAGAGCGTGGTATATTCCAGGGCGACAGTTTGAGTCCATTGTGGTTTTGTTTAGCACTGAATCCACTTAGCACATTGCTGAAAGATTCAGGGCTAGGCTATCGGTTTCGTAGAGGAGGTGAGGTTATTTCTCACCTGATGTACATGGATGACCTCAAACTGTTCACACTGAAGCACCAAGATTTAGTAACATTATTAAAAACTACGGAAGTTTTTAGTAATGCCATTAAGATGGAGTTCGGTGTTGATAAGTGTGCGGTTATGCATGTACAACGGGGGAAGGTTGTAAATTCACCGAATTTACAACTTTCTGAGATAATAACTCTCAGATCTCTCTCCGAGACCGAAACATACAAATACCTAGGTATGTCAGAGTCATTGGGTATAGCGGTGGAGGATATTAAGAAATCGGTGAAAGACCGTTTTTTTGGCCGCCTGACAAAAGTTCTTAACAGTTCTTTGTCCGGTGGTAACAAAATGCGGGCTTTCAACGGTTGGGTTATACCTTTATTGTTATACTCCTTTGGCATACTTAGGTGGACTCAAACGGAACTAGACGCCCTGGATAGGCGAGTCCGTCAACAACTGACATTGCATCGAATGTTACACCCACGTTCTTCTGTCATGAGACTGTACATTCCACGGAAGTGGGGGGGTCGAGGCTTTTTGAATGCCAAGAACCTCCACAACCGTGAAGTGTGCAGTCTGAGAGATTACTTTCTACAGAATGGGTGTGACATTCATTGCGATGTCGTGATGGTTGACAAGGGCCTGACACCTCTTTCCTTGGCTAACGAGAACTGGCGTAAACCAAAGGTGCTAGGTACTGAAGACCGTAGGGACGTATGGAAGAGTAAGGAGCTACATGGGCGGTTCTACCGGGTCTTAACAGGACCCGACGTAGACCTGCTCGCTTCGGTGAACTGGCTGCGTTTTGGGGACCTCTTTGGGGAAACTGAAGGTTTTGCCTGTGCAATTGCAGATGAGGTTATCAAGACGAACAACTATCGGAAATACATCATGAAGGACGGTACGGTCGACATTTGTCGAGCATGCCACCGTCCTGGTGAATCACTTCGCCATATTATTTCCGGTTGTTCGTATCTTGCTAACACCGAGTACTTGCATAGGCACAATCAAGTAGCCAGGATCATCCACCAGCAACTTGCTCTTCAATATGGCCTTATTGAGTTTGAAGTACCGTACTACAAGTACACACCAGTGCCAGTTCTTGAGAATGGTCGTGCATTGCTCTACTGGGACCGATCAATCATCACGGACAGGACTATTGTTGCCAATAGGCCCGATATCGTGTTGGTTGATCGGACCCAGCGTCGGGCAGTGCTCGTCGATATCGCCGTCCCGCATGACGAAAATCTCGTGAAGGCAGAGAAGGACAAACTTAGTAAATACCTTGATCTGTCCTTCGAGATAACCGCCATGTGGGACGTAGACTCGACGATCATTGTCCCGGTGGTCGTTTCAGCAAACGGATTAATAGCGAAGAGTCTCGATCAACATCTCAAGAGACTCTCGTTAGATTGTTGGATCAAGAGTCAGATTCAGAAGGCTGTTATCCTCGACACGTGCCGTATTGTTAGGAGGTTTCTCAGTCTCTAGCCTCCACCGCCGGTAGTTTGGGTCCTACTCCGCTATTGGTGGGTCACTATTTTTTATATTTTTAAATGTATTTGTGTTTTTTATAAATCTATTTAAAAATGTATTAAATAAGAATATAAGCGAATAAACGAAATAATAATAATAATATAATATTTTTCTTGAATCTGGATTTGATGATTACTTTATAATATTTTTCTTTTCGTTTTCCCATTATCTGAAACAAATATCAAACATCTCCAATGATAAAAATGTATATTTATTCTGCTTATTGTCCATTTTGTTAGTAGCACATTATTCTTAAATTAAAAATTTACAATTTCCAAAACAATACTTACCTCGTTTTACTACGGGTGTCACGAACAGGCGCGGCGCGGTCGTATGCGTGGAAGTGGGTCGCGCTGCAAAGCGACGTGGACTCGCTCCGGACACTTGGGCACGACTGAATTCACGAGCCCGTGACACACGTATTTAAACCGATGCGCGGCCGCCATAGTAAAAATGTATGGGAAATTTAAAACGCTTAATGATACAAGTGTAACATAGTTGTCTGACAATAAATAAGAAATGTAAGACGGACAAACTGTAATATACATATTCAATGTTGTGTTCGTATTAAAATTAGGCTTGAATTCTACTAATAAGATATAAAATTCTCCTTAACGGCAACCCATGTTTTTGCCATTTTCCATAAACTTTACGTACTTTTTGTAGTATTCAATATTATTTATTTTAATATTTTGTCACGGAGAAACTGTAAAGACATTTTCAGTGATGGTTTATGTTATTTTTATTTATTTTTTGAACGAATACTTATTATTTTATCAACTAAACCGGGAGTACCTATATTGACATTTTCGCACGGCGCAGTCTTAATATTGTAACGCCATCTCGTAGCGAGTAATAATACTACCAAACTCGGCGCCATCTAGTAGCAAATCGCAGTACTACTACGTAACGTCTTTCGGGAATGTTCTGTCAAGGTACTTCTATGTAACGTGTTATCTAGAAGCATCTCGAAGGTGTGGAATGTTCGCGATAATTCTTCCGTGAAGATTCTAGAGTAATCTAGAGTAATGACCGTACTATAAAGGCGGAGCACTTCGGTGGCGGGGGATCAGTATTTCCAGAGCGATAATACGAGTTATACCTGCGAGTTCAAGTGCGATTAAAAGTGTTCAGTGAAGCTTATAGTGAAGTGTAAATTAGTGTTGTAATAAATAAAGTGTTTTGTGGTAGTTTGATCGGCATTTTCCATTCCGTAGAACCCCGGCTCGTAACAATTGGTGTCAGAATTGGGGATTTGGACAATGCCGGTGTTACCGAAAGAAGACACTGAGGGCGTCCGTACCAGGGGTCAGCGCCAGCAGGAGTTGGACAGCAGGCGCTTCGGAGGTAATACGCCGGAGAGGTTGGGTGGTCAGGAGCAGCCAACGGTGGAAGCAGGCCCGCCCACGGTATCTCCAGCGCCAGCACCTCCAGACTTTGCTGCGCTGATGGCGATGCTACAGGAGCAAGCCCGTCGCCAGGAGGAGCAGGCCCGCCACCAGGAGGAGCAAGCCCGTCGCCAGGAGGAGCAGGCCCGCCACCAGGAGGAGCAAGCCCGCCGGTTGGAAGAACAGCTGCTGCGGGACAAGGAGGAGCAGGCACGCCGCCAGGAGGAGCAGGCACGCCGCCAGGAGGAGCAGGCCCGCCGGTTGGAAGAACAGCTACTGCGTGACAAGGAGGAGCAGGCACGCCGCCAGGAGGAGCAGGCACGCCGCCAGGAGGAGCAGGCACGCCGCCAGGAGGAGCAGGCCCGCCGGTTGGAAGAACAGCTGCTGCGTGACAAGGAGGAGCAGGCACGCCGCCAGGAGGAACAGACGCTCCTCATGAAAGATCTTCGAGCGACTTTTGGCAAGGAGATGAATGTGATAAAGGATCAAGTTCATCATGTTGAGAACCGCATCACGGAAGCCGAAACTCGGATTGAAGATGTAAAAAACCAGATTACAGATGTGAGGAAAGAGCTGGGAAATCTGAAAGCTGGAGATGGGATTGCGACTTCCTTACCTGCCGTACCTTCAGCGCGTGGATTTAAAGTACCGCCATTCGATGGGACATCTTCATGGTCAGCCTATAAAAAGCAGTTTGAAGCCATTAAGAAGGCAAACGGGTGGAGCAAAGCCCAGGCCATGACTGCGCTTACATTGGGTTTGCGAGACAAGGCGTTAACCATCCTAGAAGCTCTCGGAGACGATGTTTCCTACGAGCAGCTACTAGAAGCCTTGGAAACCAGATACGGTGACGCTCACCTGGAACACGTGTATCGTGCGCAGCTGAAGGATCGTGTCCAGCGCACTGGCGAAAACTTGCAACAGTGGGCCCTGGAAGTAGAGAAGCTGGTACGGAAAGCATACCAGTCGGTACCTGCGCTCATCAATGGGAATCTGGTGCAAGCATTCATCGACGGCATGCACGACCTGGAAGTCAGGGCTGCTGTGAGGCTCGGGCACCATGAGACTCTCAAAGACGCCTTGGCTCATGCTTTGGAGGTCGAAGCCGTACGGAAAGATCATCGATCTCACCGCGTCAGGGAAGTTGTAGCATCACCGGCTCGCGACCGTTTCACGAGGTATAGCCCTAGGTGCTACACATGTGGTGAGAGGGGCCACCTTCGATCCAGTTGCCCAAAGCGGACTGCTGAAAGAGAAGAAAGTCGTTCCCAAGAAGATAGGGTGGCTAACGTCACCGCCCAGCAACAGCAGGGAAAACGAATTATAGCCAGGTCTGCGTGGCGGGTGCCGGCTGATGTTAGAAGAGCCCCAAGGGTTTCGATCTCACAAACCCAGGATGGCAGATTCCATGGCAACGCAGACGCATTGTCAAGAAGACCTTGCCCTGAAGACCGTAAGCACTGTGCCAAACAGGAGATAAAGGTAGCCATACCTGTGAAGATGTTTAAAACGGATCTGAGCGACGAATGGAAAGAAATCCTACAACATGCTCAACAGGACGACGCAGACATCAAGCCAATATTTGAGTGGATTAAATCAAGTGCTCCTAAACCCATGTGGAGTGACGTCGCTTCAATGAGTTCAATTACAAAAAGTTATTGGGCGCAATGGGACAGTTTAGTTATTCAGGATGGAGTCTTGTGCCGCAAATGGGAAAATGCTCGAGGAGACAGCTGTCATTTGCAAATGGTCGTCCCTAAAGTTAAGGTCCCAGATGTGCTACAGCTCTACCATAATGGATGTTCAGGGGGCCATATGGGAGTAAAAAGGACTCTGTTGAAGATACGTGAGCGGTTTTACTGGATCCACTGTCGCGACGACGTTGAGGACTGGTGTCGCAAATGTACGAGTTGTGCTGCTGTGAAAGGACCTCATACACGGAGCAGAGGTGCACTGAAACTGTATAACGTTGGGGCACCATGGGAAAGGATAGCCCTAGATGTTGCGGGACCGTTTCCTGAAAGTGAAAGCGGAAACAAGTACTTCATGGTTGTGATGGATTATTTCACGAAGTGGCCAGAAGTCTTCGCTATACCTAATCAAGAAGCTACTACGGTGGCAGATAAATTAGTTCACGAAGTCTTCTATCGTTTCGGGGTGCCTCTAGAAATCCATAGCGATCAAGGAAGAAATTTTGAATCTCAGGTGTTCCAGGAAATGTGTCGGGTCATGGGTACTCACAAAACCAGAACGACCTCTTACCACCCGCAATCAGATGGAATGGTGGAGCGATTTAATCAGACATTGGAGAGATATCTGGCAAAAGTTGTGGAAAGCAGGCAAAAAGATTGGGACAAGCACATCCAACCGTTTCTTTTGTCTTACCGAAGTGCGGTTCACGAAAGCACGTCAGTGACACCAGCTTATGCGAACTTTGGAAGAGAATTACGGTTGCCTGCCGACTTACTAACCGGTATACCACCAGACGCTCCACGCAATATCACCGATTATGCGAATGACTTGCGCAGCAGGATGAATGACATTTATGAGCATGTCAGACAATCAGGTCAACAAATGTCTGAAAAGATGAAGACCCGTTACGACCGAAAGACAAACAATAAGAGCTTCGATGAAGGTTCGTTAGTGTGGTTACATAACCCAGTCCGCAGTAAAGGGAAGTCTCCTAAGCTGCAAGCTAAATGGGATGGACCATACCGAGTTGTGACCAAGATTAACGATGTCACTTACCGAATACGGAAGAGTCCAAGAAGTGCGCCAAAGATAGTTCATGTGGATCGATTGGCGCGATATTATGGGCCTGACAATGCTCGGGACGAGCATGTCTTAGGAGGGGGCAGTGTAACGCCATCTCGTAGCGAGTAATAAGACTACCAAACTCGGCGCCATCTAGTAGCAAATCGCAGTACTACTACGTAACGTCTTTCGGGAATGTTCTGTCAAGGTACTTCTATGTAACGTGTTATCTAGAAGCATCTCGAAGGTGTGGAATGTTCGCGATAATTCTTCCGTGAAGATTCTAGAGTAATCTAGAGTAATGACCGTACTATAAAGGCGGAGCACTTCGGTGGCGGGGGATCAGTATTTCCAGAGCGATAATACGAGTTATACCTGCGAGTTCAAGTGCGATTAAAAGTGTTCAGTGAAGCTTATAGTGAAGTGTAAATTAGTGTTGTAATAAATAAAGTGTTTTGTGGTAGTTTGATCGGCATTTTCCATTCCGTAGAACCCCGGCTCGTAACAATATTGATGAACAGATCAGGTCGGAGTGGACACGCTGCGCGCTGCTCCTCATCAAACTTTATTCGGTAGTACGCTATACTTTCTGAGCATTTAAATAAATAAATATTTTGGACATTCTCACACAACGTCATCTAGCCCAAACTAAGCTATAAGCTTGTGCTATGGGATCTAGACAACTGATAAACATACTTAATATTTCTAAATACATACATAATATACATAGAAAACACCCAAACTCCGAAACAAACATTTGTGGAGCACACAAATTTTCTATTCGACCCGGGACTCGAACCCGAGACTCCGGAGTCGAAAGCCGATGCACTGCCGACCACGCCACCGAAACAATTTGGTTTGTTTCATCTCATGTTGGAAAGTATTCTGTTCCGATCGACAATCCTGCCATTTGTCTATGTATCTTTAGTATGTATTCGGATATCTGCATCCTACAAAACATGAACAACAGCGGGCTGGAACGGCGTGCCTGCGCACGTCCTCTTACATACAACCCTGGGTTCTATATTTAATATCCTAGACTTACATAGTAATAATAAAGACGGAGCTGGTGGAATCTTAACCTAACCCTACCTAAACTAAGCTAAAACATATAAAAAAATAAAAATCACTTTTCAACAATGGCGCGAGCCAACATTTAACTTTAAAATGCTGCATTTAAAATTTTTTATTTTGCGCGCGAGTCAACAGTCAAGTTTGTTAAGCACTGTCAAAGCCATGTTTCTTTAATGCTTAATAACTCAAAAATTATAAGAGCCACATACACCAAAAACTATACAGCAAACCACAGGCTTATGTTATATCTTTATGCCAAATTTCAAGTTGATAGGTTAAGAGATGCGCCTGCCATCGTGGCGCATACATTCCTGATTGAGCCCATCGTTGTGAAGAAGAAGCAAGCTCCCGTCTTAATAATTATATAACACGTCTTGTAGGTTCACTATTACACTGATATAAAACACCTTTGGTAGAACACCTTTCATCTTGAAATCAGGGGATAATATGTTTATTCTATCTGTATCTATCAAGTGTCGACAATCAAAATGAATCGTAAACTTTATTAGGCATTAAAATTTTTCACACAATTCTACTTAGGATTCGTCGATGCAAACAGAAGTCAGTCTCCGGTACATCGACCACTGGCAGGTGTCCCGCACTGAACAGAACGCGTGGCGGATTGACGATATAGAAACTGGTCCTTCTGATTATATTGCTTACCATCGGAAGAAATGTGAGGAAGAACAAAGGGCACATACTGAAGTGGAGACTCTCTCTAGTATACAATTTAATGTAAGACAAAAAGAAAACAATTTTCCAAATCCAGTCCAAGCGCTTGCACGGACAATTAGTGAAGCAATATTAATCGGCAACACCAATGGATCAGTCTGGAGCTCTATTTACGGCAAAGTTACCGCATTGCTTTAATTTGTAACAGCAATATTGCTCCACTATTTGCTCCATATTTACCTATCCATTCGTGTGGGCCAGCAATACTGCTCTCGAGACCATGGCTCGTAGCATGGTCTCCAGCGAGAGCGTATCTACGCCCGGCCCACAACGTGGTCCCGGCGCTGACTCGTCCATGCTGAACATTCCACAAACGTGTGGAATGCTGTGTCTTCGCCGGAAGCCCCGCAGTGTTGACACGCGGGTGTGACCTCACGATGCATACGAAACAGATACTCACCGAAGTTTCCGTGCCCAGTGATGATCTGTGTCGCACGATACGTGAGGCCACCGTGCTGCCTCTGCAGCCACTCCTCCATGATCGGTCTCACCGCCGCCCGCGACGGTGGTGGTTCCCCACTTTGGTTGCTGAAGTCGCACCTTCCATGTCTCCATGAGATCCTGGCGGAGTTGGGACCGCTGGGCCTCGATTTCTTGAGACGCAGGCCTGTGGTCCCGCTCCAGCGCCTCCTTGTGCCATTGAAATAATGACGCAAGGGCTCTCGCTTCCAGGTCCCATGGAGGGGTCGCGGCTAGGAGACATGCAGCCTCTAGGGAGATCGTGCGGTACCCTCTTATTGTCCTGACGGCCAAGGTCCTCAACGATCTGTGTAAAATGGCAGCGTTGTTGGCCATCAGTCTCGGCGCCCATACGGGAGCCCCGTACAACGAATTCAGAACCTACTTCTTCTTTAGAAGCCGTTTAAAAATGAGGCTTAATTATTTTATCTCATAGCAAATAAATATGGGTCGCGTGGAGGCAATCATGGAAAAGTATGACAGGGACATCGAGGCAATTGACTTTCAAATTCAATGGATGAGAAGCAGTATAAGGACGAGGTAGAAAAGTAACTTGAACGGGAAGAACTGGTATCTTTGATTTTTTTTGTGTTTGTTAGATAAGAAGGTAGATGCTGCGAACATCACAGATGACATCCCATTTCCCACAGTTAAAAAGAGAGGCCGTGGGTTTTAGTGCCAGGTTCTTTCTCAAAAGATCTGCCTATTGCCTTGCGAATCTGGCAGTATATGTAGTTATAAAATCTTGTAGAAAAAAACAATACATTTGACAGCGCTTAGCGTTCGCGCGCCCCATAGTATTGTTTGTGAATAAGGGTGTTAGTCTCGGTTTGCAATTTGTTATCGCCAATAGGGTTGCTTAATATTTCATGGAATTGGAATAACGAAATAACACTACAAAATAAACTACAGCAGAGTTACAATAATTATTGCAGTTAGCTTGGTGGAGATCGGCCGGCCGAATCTACTCCAGGAGTAGATGCCACAGATAGGGGATATCGTTCTTATCTATATCGTGAGAAGATGACCAACGCAGTTCTTACAATCCAAGCATGGTGGAGAGGTCTACTCGTTAGACAAGAGCTTGGACCATATAAACCAACCAAGAAACCAAAAGGAAAAAAGCCGAAGCAAAAATAGACATGCATAAAATTTAAATCCAAATGCATAAGAGATCTTTCGCTAAAAAGATTCGATAGCTTACGTATCTACACCTTATTGTACTTTTAGAGTTATTACTTTACCTATTTGTATAATTTTTAGTATAGTTTTTGAGTTAATATTGTATTGAAATGTTTTCAGGACTTTGATTGTTCGATCTTATTGTCTCTTACTCAACAAAAGTTCACATTTTAGTTTTTTCTAGTATCACTTATTTTGGAGTTATTCTTATTATATTTATTTTCGAACGATTGTATGTTTTCAACATACCAGAGATTTACGCGTGTTTTATAGTTTTGTTGTAGTTATATTTATTTTGAGTGAGATTTTGTTAATAAATATTTTTTATTACTTACTATAATTCAGATTTTGTTTAATTTTTAATATAGAAACCTAAGTTTCGATTTAATATAGGTTTGAGTATAGGTGGGAAATTTATAACAAAAAAAGCAAGTAAATTCGTTATAATAAATGAGTAAGTATAATTCGTAAATTTACTCCCCTAAAATCCAATTGATTTTGAGTTAATCATTTTCATAACCAAAAAGTAACTTAATTTCTTCTTGATTTCAATATAATTTCATTCACCACACTCCACACTCTTGTCCCAATGTACACTGATTATTTTATTGTAATTTTACATCATTCCTAACCCTTCACTCTCCTATAGAATGGGTTCACATATTGATATCAATAAAAGCAAAAGTAGTTCAACTCACGCGTACCTAACCTACCCTTCAAACGCGAGTATTCTACCCTCACGCTTTCTTCGCTTTCTTCATCATACTTTTTTGAATCATCTTTTTCATCTTGAATGGTCCAAGATTTTTTCTTACGAGAAGCCCACGCCACCATGCTTGCACTATGATCGCTGCGTGGTGCATCTTTATGCTGTATAGACGATGCATCTCACGATCTTTTTTAAACTGAAGCCAGTCATCCATTTGTGCTTGGTGTTCAGCCAGCTGTTGGTTTGATATCACTAGTTAGTACAAACGTCGTATATCTAATTAAGTTCGGCTGCTAGGAGAGGTAGCCTCTGTCATACCATAGAAAAAATTTTGCAAGAACCGAGCGGTTTAAGTGTTCGTTCCTCAGCCAAACGACTGGCCTGGAACGCTATGCCTGTGCACATGATTCCTCCCAGACCACACCCCGTGTTCTTTAAACACACATCACGGAACATCAATGGGTCACCAACTTCAGGACAACCACGTTCGATAATACTTTGTGCTATGAAAGTGACCGTAATGGCTAGACATTGCCTTGGTTTTCCATCATCCTCTATCCGCCGTTATCCCAATTATTTGGGGTCGGTGGAACATGTTTTCCTGTTCCACAAATCCAAACACCATCTCCTCAGATTCTCACTGTAATCTTTCTTCTTGGGCCTACCTTTCACCTTTGTTACTTGTACTTTCCCATCTTTTCATGTCCATACATATCATGATAGTCACTCGCTTCTCAATTTTTCATGCACTGGCGCAACTTTCAAACTTCGTCTTAAAATATTAGTGCTCCATATTTGCATCTCTGCTACATAATAAGGTACCTAAGTGTCTTTCATCCGTAATGACTTAATGACCTAATATAGTAAAAAACATTAGTAAGAAAATTCATTACCTTTTTCTCCAAAGCGAATCTCTTCGCTAGTTGATCATCATAATTGGTGTGGATCCTTTGTACCTTCGCTTCCATGAGTTCTATATCCGTATCGTACATATTCATTACATCACGTACCTTGTCATAGATCTCCTGAGAAATGCCAACATTAGGTAAGTATCATACTAAATACTATTATTTTTTAATAATTATTTTATAAAATTATTTATATAAAATAATTGTTAAAAAAATTAATAAGTTTTCATGTTTATTTGTGGAGTGGGTCCGTATTTCCTGTACGATTGTCATGCAATTTTCGAAGCTGGTGACCTTACGTTGGTAGAGTGCTCCGCGTGGGCGAGTCAGCGCCGGAACTTCGTCGTCGGTCGGGGCGTGGATACTCTCTCCTGTTGGCGGCCTGCCTCGTATTTTGTGGCCGTGTTCTTCTGCGAGCAGGTCATACGCGCTAAGGAGGCGGCCGAGAGGAGCGGGAGCAGGCCCTCCTCGCTGAGTTCCGAAGTCTGCGGCCAGGGCGTCGCAGACTCATCTACGCGCCAGACCGCCGACCTCCATAATCGGGATCTGAGAATATTGGGCTAGCATCCCACCGTTCTTACAGAAGCAGGCCAGAAGGGTTGCGTGCTGTGGGGCCTCAGCCCATGCACGCCTTCACTAACCGACGCGGGATTAAAGCCGTTCCATCCAACCGCTTGCGACAGACGCTGCATAGAGGTGTCCACGGGGCAATTCTCAAAGAGTACGTACCCGGAGTCTCCGGCAATAGGCGAAGCGGCCGTGGATTTGTGCCGCGGATTTATAAAAAATCTAAGGATAGGTCAATGGCAAGCAAATCTTACGTTTATATTAATATTGATGAACAGGTCTAGGTCGGAGTGGACACGCTGCTCCTCATCAAACTTTATTCGGTAGTTCGCTATACTTTCTGAGCATTGGGTTTGTTTCATCTCATGTTGGTAAGTATTCTGTTCCGATCGACAATCCTGCCATTTGTCTATGTATCTATCTTCAGTATGTATTCGGATATCTGCGTCCTACAAAAGATGAACAACAGCGTTTTAGAACACCGCCGCGCCTACACAGTTGTACCCTACACAGACGCTGTGTCGAAAGACCTTTTAACATAAATTTTACATACTTTAAAAAGTCTCTTAGACTAGGGCTGAAAATGGTAAAAAGTGAAAAAAAAAAATAGTAGGACGAAACCCGTTACAAAAGAACGAGAATATAACAAAAATGAAAGGAAAAATAATTTACGGGTGATCTGAGGTCGGGAAATGGAAGGTGGTGGGTTTTTAGGGGTAAAAAAGGGTTTATCTCGATTTCCGGCTAAACTACAAGTCCTAGGTAGGCAAAGTTGTAGGTAATAAAAAGACCTACAACTTCAATCTTTACACTTTTTTCACATTACCTCAAAATTAATGTGAAAAATTCAAATAAGCAAGTTTTTGGTTTTTTATTTTTATCTTATGCAAAACAATTTTTTTTTCACGAAATTTGGTGAAAACTTACCTTTTTATGTCCCAAAGACTCTGTAATTTTTTTGATATGAAATATTGATTTTTTCACCTTGTTTTGACTTAAAATCGAAAAAAACACCCTAATTTTCAATCGAAAATTCTCACGTCAAAATATCAGCTTTTTAAAAAAAGTCGGTGAGTTTTGTTCGTTGAAATCTCTTCTTTCTAATAATATAAAAAAATATATACATTACTATGGTAAATGTTCTCAGAAAATGCAAAGAAAAGAAAAAAACTCGAATCCGAAAATTTTTTTAATCACTATGTACAATTTTGAGGTTGAACCTTTGTAAAATTTACACTTTAATTTCTTGAAAAACGTATGATTCCATGTTACATTGATAAACAAAAAATACAAATTGAAATATACTACTATAATTAACAACCAAATAAGTTAATTTTTAATAAAACATCTACAATATTTTGATAAAGTTGTAGAATATTCTTTAAATTATATGCATAGATGCCTATTTATTGCTATTTTAAGATAACTTATATACCTGAGTTACCTAGGGATAATTTTAGTCCATCAAAAGGTATTTCATAGAGAAGTGGGGAAGGGGCTAGGCGGGTCTAGGTCTTTCGTAGCAGCTGTAAAAACCGTTAGCCAGTATTCGAGATACAGAGCAGTAAACAACATCGTTCATAAAAATGCACGTGCAGTCTGTTGACCTAGATTAAAATATAGTTAGTATTTACCTTGCTACGTAGATTCCAAAAGTTTGTTTTAAAGTAAATTTGTCACAGTTATCTTTAAGTAACTCAGCCTGCACGCGTATTTTTATAAGTTTTATAAGATTTTGTTATAAGTTATCTTAAAATGGCAATAAATAGGCATCTATGCATATAATTTAAAGAATATTCTACAACTTTCTCAAAATATAGTAGATGTCTTATTAACAATTAACTTATTTGGTTGTTAATTATAGTAGTATATTTCGATTTGTATGATTTCGTTTTTCAAGAAATAAAAAGTGTAAATTTTAGAAAGGTTCAATCAACCTCAAAATTGTATAAAGTGATTAAAAAAAAATTTCGGATTCGAGTTTTTTACTTTTCTTTGCATTTTCTGAGAACATTTACCATGGTAATGTATATATTTTTTTACATTATTAGAAAGAAGAGATTTCAACGAACAAAAAACTCACCGACTTTTTTTAAAAAGCTGATATTTTGACGTGAGAGTTTTCGATTGAAAATTAGGGTGTTTTTTTTCGATTTTAAGTCAAAACAAGGTGAAAAAATTAATATTTCAAATCAAAAAAATGACAGAGTCTTTGGGACATAAAAAGGTAAGTTTTCACCAAATTTCGTGAAGAAAAAAATTGTTGTGCGTAAGATAAAAATAAAAAACCAAAAATTTGATTATTTGAATTTTTCACATAAATTTTGAGGTTATGTGAAAAAAGTGTAAATGCAAAAGTTGTATGTTATGTGGGCCCCGTGGCGGCAATAGACTTGCTCCCTATTACTTGGGACTAAAAGTTCTGGAAAATTGTGGGTGTGTAATGCACCTCTGCCTACCCCTTCGGGATATAGTTTTGCCGGAAATCGAGATAAATCGTTTTTACCCTTAAAAACTTACCCCCTTCCACTTCCCGACCTCAGATCGACCGTAAATTATTTTTCCCTTCATTTTTGTTACATTCTCGTCCTTTTGTAATGGGTTTCATCCTACTATGATTTTTTTGGTTTCAGAAATTATCGACACTGGTCTATCTAGAGAAATCACCGTAATACTCGTAGATAACGGTCATATTTTAGTAGATACATATAATCACGACTGTTTCCTCTAAGGGGTAGGTAGATGCATATTATTTCCAGAGGACGCCCGTAACGCAGGAAAAACGAGGATATCGAATGTCCTTACTTTGAATTTTAGAAGCAGCTTGTCTATGACGGCGGAAATGTCATAAAGCATGGATTTAAAACGGTTACGTTGGAGTCGAACTTGTCTTGCCATATCACGACGAACACTAAAATAAAATATTAGTTATACTCTAGCGGTTTCTCCCAGTTAGGCGATGTCTTAGGACTCTAGCCCGTTAAATGGGCAAATTTACAAAAAAAAAGTTTCATTTGGAAGAACCATAACCTATTTTACTCAGGCATAGAGCAACGAATTGGGGTCCCTGCGTATCGTTCAACTCGTGTAGCTTTTTGTACTCAAGTACCTAACTCAGACCTAATGTTACATTCTTGTGGTGCGAGTGTCGGGAATCGCCCAGTGTGCCCATTGGCTTCTTGTCCCTGGGCGGTAGTTCAGGCGACGGTGCTCCCTGGGCAACGAGCAGAAGTTAAATCTCCCCTGAGTGAAAGGGGGGTGTACCTACTGTGGCAGCATTTGCTCTTTCCAGCATTGAGATCAGGTCTGTGGGGTTTTGACCACGACAGAGCTGATACCATTGTAAAAGGTGGTGGTAGGAAGACTGGCCAAGTCTAGTAGGAGTACTCCTACTAGACTTGGCCAGTATTTTACTTCTACAGAACATTCACATACATAAATTCGCATAAATAGATACTTGCATTTTATTTTGTGCCTCGTCATCGGTCAAGGATAGACTACGGCGGGTCTCCTCTTTTACACCTTGTATGTAGTTCTCTAACGGTTTGTGAGTTTTTGTTACAGAGAGTTCCAAGTATGTATCCATTAGTACATTTTCACAGACCATTCTGAAGCAAAGGTCTTATTTATTGTTACGAGCCGGGGTTCTACGGAATGGAAAATGCCGATCGAACTACCTCAAAACACTTTATTTATTACACCACTAATTTACACTTCACTATAAGCTACACTTAAAGTCACTGAATACTTTTAATCGCACTTGAACTCGCAGATATAACTCGTATTATCGCTCTGGAAATACTGATCATCCGCCACCGAAGTGCTCCGCCTTTATAGTACGGTCATTACTCTAGATTACTCTAGAATCTTCACGGAAGAATTATCGCGAACATTCCACACCTTCGAGATGCTTCTAGATAACTCGTTACATAGAAGTACCTTGACAGAACATTCCAGAAAGACGTTACGTAGTAGTACTGCGATTTGCTACTAGATGGCGATGAATTTGGTAGTCTTATTACTCGCTACGAGATGGCGTTACATTATTATACAGTTCTTGATTTTTAGGGTTCCGTAGTTCGAGTCTCTTAAATTATAGTTTCGTCATGTACTTCCGTCTCCATCTGTCCGTCCGTCCTCGGCTTTTTTCCCAAACGGTTAGTGCTAGAAACATGAAACTTTCCCTAGTTAAGTATATTTACTACGCCGACAAAGTGCTAAAATAAAATTCCGAATAATATTTTTTTCGCGTCTGCCCCATTTGTATCATTAGATAGGTATTTTAAAACATTGAGAGGTTGGTAATATGACTTTTTGATTTAAGTATCCGTTTGCGAGATATTTCGCTTTGAAAAGTATATTTTTACAAAAACAGGGCGTCCCTCCTCTAAAATCTAAACGGCTGGCGTGAAGAACCTGAAAAGATTAATGATGGTAGTCCATGTAATAAACTTTAAAGGAAAACTATAACGAATTGTATAGCTTTGTTGTTTCAGTAACCACGGAACCCTATCTTATGCGTGGCTCGACACACACTTGGCCGATTTTTATATTAGGACTCGCCAACCCTGACGTGTGAGCTTATTTGATCACCTATGAAGCGAGCTGATCGTCATAAAAAAATATAGCTAAGAAATATCTCGTGCAAATCGGCTTTCACAAATTGGCCGTTAAGGCCGTTAAGGCCATTCAAAAAAATACGACGTTTTCCGGTGTTAAAATACAAACCTATCAGCAAAAAGTTTCTTTAACTTGTAACCGTCACATTCCAGTTGGCTGTAGTCAATTTGTTCTGTCTCGCCAACGTCCCAGGGCTCCACATTGTACTTCTGACGACGCAGCTCGTCTATATCTTGCTGAGCTTTGTATGTGTGCAGATCGTTATGGCCCTGAGCTGGAACAAATACCCTCACAGACTTCCTTCGTGTACCTTACAGCTCGGCTCAGACTACACTATACTTTTGTGCTATAGTATTAATAGTAAAGCAATAATATAGGCGTGAATATTTTCATAATTGTATGTATGGTCACAGAAGATATTATTATACTATAGAATAGTACAAGATAAGGTAGATATTATGTATTATGGTGCGCGATATTGTTCTGCTAAGTACAAACCACAGACCTAGCAAAAAGCCACTCGCTTCGCACCTCTCGACTGTTTTTTCTGGACAGCCTCGCACATTCACGTCCGAACCAGGGGCGGGCTTTGCAGATGCTGGCGACATCAGTGAAAGGGATATAATTTCTATTCCTAGACTGATCTCGCCAGCAACGGCAGCAGCGCTATCCGAAGGTGCCTTCCCTACAAAGCAGCGCTGGCTCCACGGGACGGATGCAAAGTAATCGCGGAGACCGTCCCAGTGTGCCGACGAGTAGTGCCATAGTTGTCAAGTCATCTGCTTAGCACGAGCAAGAGGTGGCACTTTAAAGGCCTGGGCAAACCAAAAGCAGGACAGGCGCAGCTCCTTAGCAGGGCAGGTCAGTTGCGTCGCGGTTGATGTCACACCAGAAACATGAGCAGTCAGAAAGCAGTTTGAAGGCGGTCCTGCTTTATAACCGCGTTATGTGTGTCGTATCAATCGCCACACTCAACACACTTCAAGATGTTGAATGATGTTGTTGAGCTATCTTCCCCCATAGTCGCATTTTGTAAACCATATTTCTATAATATCTATCCTTTAAATCATATAAACATTTATTTTCTCACCAACTCAATCATTTTTCAATAAATCAATATCAATTCATTTGGTTCCATGATAAACTTGTAAAAAATTACAACCGTTTACAACCTGCGCTGCGTCTGTCCCGCTCAACTGCTCTAGTGTGACCACTCAAAATGGCGGAGGTAGTAATACAACGTGTGCTCACTGCGGCCGCCTCGCGCCTGCGCTGCCACCGCCCCGCGTCTGCGCTGCTCCCGTCCCAATGTTTTGTCGAAGAGCAGTGCGTGCGCGGCGCAGTGGCGGAGCAGGTAGGTTCAGCGGGCCCGCGTTTGTTCAGTGTGTCATCCCTCATATAACTACATTATTTACTAACGTAGACGCACTGCTACCGCACTGCTCCCGCACTGCAACTGCTTTTGGTTTGCCCAAGCCTTTAAAGCTGGCGTGCACCACACAGTGGTCGGAAGTACCCAGTGGGGCGCGTACCGACACACTGTACTGGGCTGGGCGACTCGTCAGCAGTAGATCCAGCAAGGCGGGCGTGTGGTCTGACCTGTTGGGTATCCGGGTGATCCCCTGTACCATCTGGGTCAGCCCGTGGAAGAGAGCGAATGCATGGGCGGTTCGTCCAGCATGATCTGTCCTAAGGGACCCCAGGCACTCAACGTGATGACCGTTAAAGTCCCCCAGGAAAACCAGGTCAGCATTCGGGAACCGCACCTGCGCGTCGTCCCAGTGTCCCCTGTGTGGGAGCGGTAGACGCACACGTAGATCTGGCTTATAGAGCCAATGATATAGCCTGTATAGTAACAGAGGTAAGACGTGTCGTCAGGGCGTCGTATCTGTGTCTCCGTTAGGAACATCACAGAAGGCCGTGCCGTCTCCAGGTGATGGTGGACGGTATCGAGGTTCGCATGGAGTCCGCGGATATTCGCGAACTCCACCTCAAACGAAGTCAACTTTGTGGGGTTTCTAGGGGCCGCTCTGTACCGTCTATTAACTTGTTGCACTGTCATGGTGAGATATGGGGAAGCGTAGCCTATATATGAATTTTTATTATTAGTTTATTAGTAATTTTTTTCTTTTAGACTTTCTGCTGCCGGTCGGAGACCGATATATAGGGTCGAGCCAACTACCTGTTTGTGTTTTTCCTGTTCCCATGTTTGTATAACCCTGTGTAATGTGTAACCTTGTCATGTACCTTCATGTAAATAATTGTGCAGTGCATGCGGTGCCGAGCCGGAATCTAATCCGTTGCTTGTGTCTTTTCCAGAACTACCTTGGGGCTTAGTATAAGCCATATTTTGAGAAACCTACACCAATTGCTGAGCAACCAGACGCTGCGCCGGCGCTCCTGTGGCCATCGACCCGGAGCGAGTCGTCAGCGAACTGAAATATTTGGAGGACACCAAAGGATCTGGCCAGCCGACCACCCGTCGGACCCCCAAGTTAAGTGCACCGGGCACTTCCGTAAACAGTATTGTGATCTTATACTTTCAACACACACATAGATAATTTGCATTATATAACCCTAGGTTCCCTTCTAATAAAGAAACGTTAATTGGTGTACGTTGTTTAATTTATCTTCCTAGCAACCGTGTGGTTAGGTCGGAGCCGACTCACCGGACGGAAGGGCTCCCAAACCCCCTGATGCAAGGCCGCCGCTACCCCAAACCGGTTACCACCCGGAGCGGTGACCCCACAACAGGATTATGCGCAACATGTGGGGCAGCCTACTGGGGTGGTTGATCCCAGGCGGGCCCCATGACTATGTTGCGGGCGGCCGCGGCAACGCCGTTGCTAAGGGTCTCCCTGGCCGGCGAATCGACCCACACCACCCGCACTAGACTCCACTGGACCGCTGCCTGCCGCACCATACACCCGGCAGTGCAGTTGCTGAACCCCTAATGCAACCCAGCCTGGGCTGGGTTACTTGGGGGCTTTAGCACAGCTGCACGGTGGTACCCCCCCCCCCCCCCCGAAGCCACCACATAAGTACCGTAATCTACGAACCTCGTCCGTTAATCAGCAGGTGCGCCACAAGCAGGTGAGGTCGCTGGGGCCCGATAGATGTAAGAAGGGCCCCCTTGCACCCAAAAACTACATAACTATAATTTCATTATAATCACTATCACTACATCACTATCACTACACATATTATAAAACAAAGTCTGTCTGTCCGTATGTATGCTTAGATATTTAAAACTACGCAACGGATATTGATACGGTTTTTACCAATGGATAGAGTGGTTCTCGAGAGGTATTTGTGTATAAAATTTGTCGAGTGCGTGAAGCCGCGGACGTCCGCTAGTATTTGTTTAATAGTACAAGTCAAGGTAAATGTATGGTGCGCGATATTGTTCTTCTAAGCATAAACTAAAATAATAGATATGCTATTTAGCCTAGTCTCAACTAAACTGAACATAGGTAAGTACCTATGTATTTAGTCTAGTGCTTCAATGGTCCGGGCGCCACTGGAAATACCTTCTGCGTGCGAACCAGAGACGCGCGGTAACGGACGAGACGCGGCATTGTGCCGAGGAATTAAAAACAAAAACAAACTGCTTCAAGGGAGGTAGGTATGTAGTTTGCAATGCTTCAAGATATTTTCCGTAGACCTAGGGTCCCGCTTACGCTAATTATTTACCCACTGATGTCGATTCGCCGCTGTATACGACCGTTTAATGATACCCTACTGGATAATTGCGCCACTGGTAATTCTTCCTAGTGCTAACCAGAGGCGCTCAGCAATAGAGAGGTAGGGGCGTACGCGGAATTTAAAAAAAAATCTGTCAACCTTTTTTTTCCACAGTATTTATCTGTTACGGTTTAGGTTTATTTTTAAATTAACATTGTATTAAATTGCAGAAATGTTTCAATAGACAGCTCCTCTAAAGGGTAGGTAGTTGTGGCACAGTACAAGACTGTGGTTGTGGGATGCCAGTTTTCATGATAAGCAATCGAAAGTACATATTTGAAGTACGTAAGTAGGTAAGTACTTACCAAGGAATCGAAGTTGGGATAACGCATTTTCCACAATTGTAGCAAATAATTGCGCATGCATTATTGATAGAAGGGGCATTTTTTCTAAATATTAAATTAAAAATGTATAAAGTTAAACCCGGAGTCATAGCCCTTTAGATTTTGTGAACAAAAAAATTGTGGATAAAATTAGTACGATTTTGAATGTTTTGTTAATGCTTCAATAATTATAAAATACTTTTTGGTTGACACTAGTTACAGTCCACCTAGTTTTACTAGAATGCTATAGGAAACATTTTAAACTGTCCCCATACAACATACAATATACCTACTGAAGTAGGTAGGTAATCGTTATTGATGAGCACCTAGTTACTTATTTAATTTTTTATTTATTTATTTATGTACACACAGTATATACAATATAGTAAAATTGGAAACATTATATACATGTAAACAATGGCGCCACTTATCTCTAAAGAGATATCTTCCAGTGGGCCTAATAGGAATGGAGAAGTGAGTTCAATCAGATGCTGGTGTGTGTGCAGGTTGGTACGGTTGTTAATGTTAATAAACTTATATACACTATAACCACATAAATACACTAATACATACATATTAACTTATCATAAACATACAAATAGTTAAGAAAGTGAAGCGAGATAGTGTTCCTTTAGTTTCTTCTTGAAGACATATACAGTTTTGCAGTTCCTTATATCGTCCGGAAGAGCGTTCCACTGCCGAACAGCATGAACAGAAAAAGAGTAGGAAAAGAAATTGGATTTATGGGAAGGCAGTTGAGGCGATAGGAGAGGTGAGGCCGGCACGATTCATCTGATGCGCGCATCATAGTGAACCGCTCCCGCAAATAGGAAGGATATGAGGGATTGTGTAGGACATTGAAGAGGAGACATAATAACCGAGTATTCCTACGAAGGCGGATTGGGAGCCACTTGAGTTTCTTGCGAAATTTTGAGACGTGATCATACTTACGTAAGTTAAAAATAAATCGAATACCTAAATTTTGCAACCGCTCAAGTTTGTTTAAGAGCTCCTCAGTAGCATCCAGGTAGCAAGCAACCGCATAGTCTAAAATGGGCAGAATAAGCGTTTGGGCCAGCGTAATTTTGGTGTCCAGAGGCAAGAAACTCTGAAGACATTTTAAAGTGTGAAAAGTAAAGTGAATCTTTTTACTGACCTCATTAATATGACCAACCCAAGACAAATTGCCGTCAAAGAGAACTCCCAAGTTCTTAGCAGTATCGGAGTACTTGATTGGAATGTCGTCCAGTAATATAGATGGCAGAGATGCCGTATCCAGCCCTGCCAACATCTGCCGGCTACCAATAACAATAGTCTGAGACTTGGATGGATTAATGTGAAGGCCGTAGGACCTTGCCCAGAAGCTGATAGCAGTCAGGTCATTATTCATGGTAGCGATGGCAGTCCGACATTCGTTAAGAGTAAAATACCTATAAAGCTGTAGATCGTCTGCGTACAGATGGAAGTTGGAGGAAATAACCCGAACCGCAGAGTTGATGAAGATGGAGAACAAAAGAACATAAGAGGAGAAAGGACACCGCCCTGAGGTACACCCGCAGCAAGATTGCACCATTCAGACTGTAGGTCCTTATAGCGAACACACTGCGAGCGGCCCTGAAGATAGGATTTAAACCAGGCCACAGCCTCCGAGGAACAATTCAACGACTTAAGGATCCCTAGGAGAACGTCAAAATCTACATAGTTAAAGGCACTACTGAAGTCCAGTAGCACCAATACCGTGAGAGACCTATTCTCCATAGCCCAACGTATGTCGTCGGTCACCTTAAGGAGTGCCGTCACAGTACTGTGGCCTGGCCTAAACCCATATTGAAAAGGGCTAAGGAGATTATTGCGTGTCAGGTGACTTGTCAACTGCCGATGAACTAAATGCTCAAGGACTTTGGATAGGAATGGAGCCAGAGGATAGGGATGAATTAAATATATGAGTTAGGATAGGGATGACGGCAGGAAGTATAGAGTGAACATTTTTGAACATAGCTGATCGTTCCCAACAGCAGAAGAAGTAATGGCTAGGAGAGAGCTAGCCATTACTTCTTCTGCTAGGAGACTTTTGGACGTCAACCTCACCAACGACAGAGAGATGGAACGGAGGGCACGATGGGACCGGCAAACGTGACAACTCTAGTAGAGTGTTGGCCCTAACAAGCGGGTCGAGTGTAACAGGTTTTAATTAAAGTTTAAAGAATTAACTTACACAACATCTATCTATCTGTCTATGTGTATTTTAAAATGAATCACTGTTCGTTTGTCTGACTAAAATACGGGAACGGCTGTATTTTGGTCTTGAAATATTCGTACCAACTCAGGGAAGGTTTCAAAAGGGAAGCCGATGACGGACGACCGGACATGACGAAACTATAAGAGGATACAAAAATACGACGAAACGCTTCGAGCGAAGCGCAGCCGCCGGTGCTTCGCTCTCTCTCTCTCTTGCTGTGGCCGGGCCACTCCCGTGGCCCTAGATTACGAGACTTGAACTACGGATCCCTCAAAGATAAGAAGTGGATTCTTCTGAACGAAAATATTTAAGGTGTAGGGGTGTAGGTATTTTACCTAATACCAGGCCTATGTCACTCGTCTAACAACTGCAAAAAATACGTGACGTCAGCGACAACTTGAAGTTGTAAATCAGTAAGGGTTGTCTATTGTTTCTGACACAGCATTGACCATAGAGTTGATATTAAGGCATTAACGTCATATTTATTGGTTAAACTATGCTGGCATATATTTTACTTTACTGGACAACCCTAACGTTCGAATTATGTTCTCTGTGACCAAAAGAATGTGCTTTAATTAACGTCGGAGTGCAAGTTCTGTATGTACCTAATGTAAGTACTATTCCCTATTCTGTGCTAATACACTTAAGTCAGTGCTGTAAAACGCAAATAGTTTTCTAATTCTTTTAACGGACCTTTTTAAATGTAGATTGGTGTTCTATTTTCAAGGTGGCCATATAATTAAAAAATGATTATAGTTTTGAGTCAAAGTCAAAATCGTAGTATTGTATTCTCTTTGGTCAAAATCAGATCAGATCGTGTCGATCGAGCGTTCACCATCAATTTTTGTACGGAAAGTATTTACTTGATCAGTCTTTTACTCTAGTTGAATCAATCAGATATTAATTAATTATGCCGGGACATGCGGATTTAGAAGATGAACAACAACAGCCCAACTGTGAAGTGTCTTCAGATAACCTTGTAAGCAGGGTAAAAAGTATAATAAACATGAAGGTTTTTACAGGATTACCAAAGGTGGCGTGTTACAATATAAAGCATCTCGTGCGTGACCATGACATCTTGCATGCGACACGTACAAACGCAAGTAGTGGCTCGATCCACACATTGTTGGTCCCGTAGAATAATCTTGGCTAGTACCTATTTATTATTCTTAAGTACAGACCATAGACGTAATAAAAAGTAGTCTTTATTTATTAGTCTATGGTACATTATAGACCTACTATATTTGCAAGTTAAACCTTACTAACTGTACCTACTTACATATAAAATATCTACGTAGGTACAGACGTACAGTATTTCCACTTTGGCACTCTACAATCCTCGACAGACATCGGGCACGATCGGAACTACAAATGACACGAAATACATTGCCTTATATTCATAACATCCTACTAGAATATTACAGTCTAAAACAGTAATGAAAATCACCTGTCAAAATGTATTTTTTTACAGTAGACCTATGAATAACGGAGTACGAGTGGTCTGCCTACTTCTTTAGTTTCGCAAACAGGCGCGATTAGCCAACTTTAGGAGAATTTTGCCTACTTCTATGGTTAGCAAACAAGCGCGGTTCGCCAACTTAAATTCGCCTAATGCATTTTACCAATGGTAGATATTTGTGAACAGCGCAATATGATGACTGTCATGATGTACAATTACAAGCAAAATTAGAAACATTTTATGTAGGTCATAGAGGAAAAGTGAAATGTGTCATGTCTGTCGCAACTACGTACAAAAAACGTAATATTGTATCTCTCTGATGTCCTATTGTCATTAGGTTTTGTCAATTTTATTGTAATTTTTGAGACAATATGGAGTCTGCTGGGTCAAGTAATTCGCCTCCAGATATTACATTTGTAAAAAGCAAAAGAGGCAAGGACGTGTTCTCCGCGCTGGACACCGTTACCTTTTGTCAAAGCGTAATTTAAACGGTTCGAGTATATGGCGATGTACAAATCGCTCTTGTACAGGTAGTTTAACTTTAGGATGCGAAGTTAAGCATGAATCGCGAGAAGAAACATATTTGCATTCCCCGGTTTGAAGAAAGTGAAGTTTAAAAAATATTGACAAAATTAAAAAGAGAGTATCATATGACTTCGGTGGTTTAAAGAAAATTTATGATGAAGAAACATTGTTCCTAAAAAGTCAAGAGAGTTTCGAAGAATTTCTGCCTACTTTTGATCAGAAAAAAAATGCTTTACGTCGAGCAAGGAATAAAGCCTTGAATGTAGCTAAAACAACATTCAATAGTTTAAAAGATGTTAAACTACCGGAGCTTCTTTTAAGGACTTTTTGCTTATTGATGACTCTGAAGATGATAATAGGATTTTTATTTTCATGTTGCGAGAGTGGGAAGCGGAGTTACCAAATTTAACCAATTTTTTTAGCGATGGAACATTTAAATCTGTGCCGAATCCGTTTGTGCAGCTTTATTCACTTCATGGAGATTTTAAAAGTACAGATACATCGACAAATATATTACCAATATTTTTTGCACTTCTTTCAAACAAGACAGCGAACATATTCAAGACTCTTTACACTAATAAAAGCTAAAATACCTCAATTTCAACCGGTGATATTTAAAACCGATTTTGAAATCGCTGCCATCAATGCCATTCGTGATGTGTTCCCGACAGTCACAATAACAGGCTGTTTTTTTTTTCATTTTAGTCAAGCACTTTGGCAAAAAGCGCGATTGTTAAAAATTTGTGAAACGAGAGATACTACTAGATATATTTCAAAGTGTGTTGCACTCGCACATCTTCCTGTAAATATTATTCCCGAGGCTTGGAATCATATCCAAAGATATTCCCCTAGTGGAGTTGAAAGTTTCAACCAATATTTCGAGGCCCAATGGATACCTAACTTCCATAAATGTTACTGTTATCAGTTGTTACGGAGAGCGAAACCGTACAATTAATAGTTTGGAAGGTTGGCACTTTAAAGTGAAGAGAACCACTCTTATTGAGTTCATTGATATTCTTCGTAGTGAGGCTATCAATAGGTAGTATTTTCGAGTTAAACAGAGCCGGGATATATAAAAATCGTAAAAAATGTGCAGACGAAAAGGACCAACGAATAATGTGTATAATAATTGAAGACTTCCTACAATATAACATCACTCTTGAGCAATGCCTAAAACGGCTTTCTTGTATAATAAAGCCTCGTCCCCACTAGGAACATTTGTCGAGCGACATGTGTCCCCGGAGACATCGGGCGATGTCGGGCGACGTTGGACATCACCACGACATTGTCGAACTTGTTCCTTGTCGCACAGTCGATGAAGAGTGTGACAGAGTGTGGACGTGCGTGCAACCTGCGACAATGTGGTCGAACAACGTAGTGCCACAGATTATTAAATAGTTACTACTAGTGCTGCGACTTATTGAACTATATCGCTCCTATGAGTATTTATGGGATGCAAAGAATAATCATTATAAAAAAATTAATAAGAAGCATGACGCGTGGGAAGAATCTAGTTCTCTGTTTAGATATTGATGGGCATATTTTACACAAGAGTATTTCAAAGTCTGTTGATGACATCCGAGTGAAATTATGAAATGAGCCGTCTAGAACACTAAGATCATTAAAAACACTTGTTTTGTTTCGCAAGTACTGTTAATCCACCATCTTCTCTTTTTTTTGTTCTTGTTGCATTCATAATTATATAAGCCGCACTGTACAACACTACCTCTTCCGGAGACATGATACGTTCGACTGAACTGATGTGGATGGAGACAAGACATCGGGCGACGTGTGGCGATGTAGGGCGAAATCGCTCGATGTCTCCGGGGACACATGTCGCTCGACAAATGTTCCTAGTGGGGACGAGGCTTTAGGGTTTGAAAATAATATAAATAATAAAGTTATATTCTCATTTTTGTTGTTAATTGTACGTAATTTTCTATTAAACGCAATTGTATATGAATAGCATTGTTCACAAATATCTACCATTGGTAAAATGCATTAGTGGACGAATTCCTTTGTTCACCGTGGTACCATTATATAGTACCAGTAATGTTACTTTGGCAATTCAAGTTGGCGAACCGCGCTTGTTTGCTAACCATAGAAGTAGGCAAAATTCTCCTAAAGTTGGCGAATCGCGCCTGTTTGCGAAACTAAAGAAGTAGGCAGACCACTCATACTCCTGAATAACCTAGATGTGGCTTGATTAAATTTTCCCTTCTGACCCATGGTTACACTGATTGGTTACACTGATTGGTTACACTGATTGGTTACACTGATGTGACTACTGAGCAAACTTATGATCAATAGTTACACTGATGTAACAACGGAGCATACCTATGACCGGTAGTTACACTGATGTAACAACGGAGCCTTTGTTGCCCGTGGTACTACTGGTAGTACCACTGGTAGTACCACGGGAATTTTTTTCTTCCCATAGTACTACCAAGCAGTCAAGTATTACTATGGGAAGAAAAAAATTCCCGTGGCTACTCCAATGTTTTGGTTTTATTACCCTTTAAAATATTATTATTTTATGACTTTATATTATGGTCAGTCTCTCTAATTTTGAAGGCTGTTATGTTGTTATGTGTTCCTGGTACATTTGAGGTTTGTGTCTTTTATAATGGACAATCATTTTCATCTGTACTCGGTGCACCTGTTGTCACATTTAAATAAACTAAACGGATCGAGATTCTGTAGTCTGTATGTAGTTCTGTAGTCCTAGTATTTTATTCGAGGTTTGTGTCATTTATAATAAAAGATGGCCTCATCATCAATATGACTAACGAAATATGGGTACAATAAACAGCTCTGTCTACCTCATCAAAGCATAAGACAGAAGAATCTATATGACATTTTTTAAGCACGATCAAAAGTGAACGGTTTCTGAACAAAACTTCTTCGAACACATTTTGATAAACCAAACTGAGCGAGATAAGAGTTGGCGAGTGCTCTTTTGTAGTTCTGTAGTCCTAGTACTTTTGTTGTTTGTGTATCTTATAATAGAGAGTTAAGGGACCCAAGCGGCTCTGGTAAGATATATCCATACTGCCCTATTAAGCGCATGATACATTTTTTTGGTCCCGATGAAAAATAAAGAAATGTGTCAACAAGTGCACCGATTACAGATGAAATTGATTGTCATTTGAGGTTTGTGTCTTTTATTATAAAAGACACAAACCTCAAATGTACCAGAAATACATAACAACCTAAGAGCCTTCAAGATTTTAAATTCAGTGAAACCCGATTGAATGTTTGAACTCATTATTCTGAAAAAGTACCAGGCGATCATAAAAATAATTCAATTTAAAATTAAAATTAATTTTATTTTTATTTATTTAATAATTTTTATTAAGGTAAAAGTAGTATTATTACATGGAACAAATGGGACAAAAAACGTATATTGTAAAAGTTCTAAGTGGAACTGGCTTCATGGAACTACTGGGTTCCACTAAAAGTAGTACCACGGGCAACAAAGGCTCCGTTGTTACATCAGTGTAACTATCGATCATAGGTATGCTCCGTTGATAAATCAGTGTAACTATAGATCATAAGTGTGCTCAGTAGTCACATCAGTGTAACCAATCAGTGTAACCATGGGTCAGAAGGGTAAACTTTTACTTGTACAAAATTTTATTTGTACTTTGAGATTATGTGGCACCTTTAACTAGTATTTGACTTTTTTTTGTGAATAACAGAGATTCATAATTTTTAAGTTCACTTGGTCCACACATGGTCACGTACTGCCCTTGCCCTCTTTTTATTGTTGTAACAGAATCATTGTATTTACTGGCGAATAAAAAGAGTGGCCGTGAGTTTTTCTTGCCAGGTTCTTTCCTCACAGGCTCTACCTATTGCCTTGCGAATCTGGCGGTAAATGTAAATGTAGAAGCATTTTCTTTTTTGACGTTCATAAGTGTTACTTTGTGACTTACATGAATAAAGATATTTTGATTTTGATTTTTGACATCGCATTAAAACAAAATATGAAATTCGTTCAAGGAAATTTATCTTTTTACAAGCGCTATTTATAATAAGTATTATTGTTTATTATTAGTGAAACCATACAGTCTAAAATTACTGCCACTGTCTGAATTAGAGATATTGATAATAAATCTGTCACTTAACAAATCCAGCTTCTCTTCTTCGGATAAAAATAGTTTCCGCATTAAATGGCATGGTTGCAAACTTTCGTCTATTTGTCACTTCTAGTATTTCTTATTTCACATGAGAAAATAACGAATAAAACCGAGACATCCCGAGCGCCAAAGTGGAAATAATCATACTGTACTTAGTACCTACTTACTTCATTCACTGCAGAGAGCCTTTCCTTCAGAAACGGCTACGATGATAATATCTCCAATACCATTTCCATTCAGAACATAATAAGACTTTAACACAGAGTTAAGAACTTTACACACGGCTAACGGACTTAAAAAACGAGACTATCGAAATAGGTAGTATACTGACGTGTTGACAACAATCAAGATCTTCCATGCGGACCCTACTGGTTGTCCAGGTAGCATTTTCTTTGCTTAAAGTCCTACATAGCAGCGTTAAAAAGTTCGACAATTTTTTTTTAAATATCGAATTTCTTACAGCCTTCTTCGGGTGGCTCCGCGAATGATGTCAATGATGAGGGGTAAGTAGAAGTAAAACTAAAACATACAATATTTTTTAAAGAGACTGTCATTCGTCCTGAGACCCTCGTGGCAGAGTGGTAACCGCGTAACACATTGCAAATGTCAAGCAACATCTAACCAGGCTGGTCTTAGGATGGGTGACCATTTCTTAAGACATTTTGAGACCCCTTCGTGTCTCGTGCCGTCGGTCCGGTTGTCATACGAATATATATGGCAGTCGTTATGGGTATTTGGAGCCCTAAAACAAAATCTGACGTGTCTAACTACAGCGCTTTGATATCGCCCATAGCTTGTGGAGGTCAGATGGCATATCGAAGTTCAGCCGCAGCCGTTGAGAAAAGTGTCGGTGGATGTCTGTGATTTGTCCAGAAATGTTGTCTGTTCTATCATTATTAACCCAATTTCTCGGGTTCCGTTGTTCAAGTCTCGGAAACTCGGAACCCTTATCGTTTCGTCATGTCCGTCATCGGCCCTTCCAAGCTGCTAGAAAGATGAAACTTTTGCACGGATATACATATATGTATATTTACTCGTACTTACCACACCCACAAAGTGTAAAAAATAATCGCTCCCCCGTCCACTCTAAAATCTAAACGGCTGGCGCGAAAATCTTCATGATGGTAGTTCCATGTAATGAACTTCGAAGGAAAACTAAACTTTGTTTCTAGTTCAGGAGTTAGAGGCCATTATAGGTGACTTGTTGACTACGGAACCCTATTATATGCGTGGCCTGACAGTTGAAACGCACTTTACCGATTTTACATTTACTTATTATTACTTTTCAGTTTAAATACTTTGAATGCTTGCTTATATGCCACAATAATGGAAGATGCTATCACCGAAGCCAGACTCTTAGGTATACCTACAATTTTTTTTTAAATTTTATTAAACAATTCTACAAAAGTAATTTTAGAATTTTTGCCGGATTATTTCTGAAACTGCGTATCTCATATTCTCATATACTTCAACCTGCGTATAACAGTATAGTATTCTTATATCTGTGGTATAACAAAGTCAACTAAGTAGGTACTTTCTTACAGAGGAATGCAATAACCAGCTCCGTATCCTGAAAACGGGAGCAGACATGAGGAATCTACTCCTAGATAAGTACGGTATGACCCGCCCTACCTACACAGATGAGTTGGCGGACATTGACCCGAAGGCCCTCGGCTGTGACAAGTACAAGTTGAACAAACTGTTTGCGGACAGGTCAGTATATCAGGCTATACAAAAATGATCACGCCTATATCCTCGAAGGGGTAGGCAGAGGGGCATCCATGATGGGTATTACCCACACGTGCCCAAAGACGCGGGATTCTCATCCCGACCAAACCACCGTAGAGACCACACAGGTGGTCAAAGTCCACCGGGTGCCACTGGAAATACCTTCTGCGTGTGCATCAGAGACGCCCCGCAACGGACGTCAGAGCGGCCGCGGTCTTGAGCCGCGGAATTAAAAAAAGAACACCCACACGTGGCCAGTAATTTTGTTTGTCCAAAAGCCTATGGCCGATAATCCATTGCCACTAATATAATAGTAATTCAAACCAAATTCATGGTGGTAGGCCACTTTGAAATAAAACATTAAAGTTCATCAAAGAGAGTTGAAGAGTAAAAGAGGCTGTGGGGGTGACTACGGAACCCTGTTCTATGCGTAAATGGGCACGCACTTAGCAGGTTTTTTTTATGTAAGTAGGTATGATTTCCGATTATTTGATGACGCCTGAAGCTATTTGAAAAGTTATATACATATAGTTTAAATATTCCAGAAATACTCTTAAAGAGGTTTTCACATCGACGTATCTGGAGTTGGCTATCAACAAACGTTTTAATCCAATTATGAACTACATTAAAAAAATCTTGGATAACGATGCGTACCCTGCGTTAATGGCTGAAGATGTGATCAATAATAAAGTGTAAGTGGATTATTTACCTAAGTAGGTACCTGTTTACCTAATTACTTATTTGGTTAGGACAAGTACCAGTTGACATAAGATTATCAGTGGAAACTTGGAAAGTGTGAAGTTGTCTCAATGACGCAATCTCTTGATAATGATTCTTTAGAAAAAACCACCCACCATACATAGAGATAAGCGAACATTTAGATGATTTAGTATCGAAATCATTTCAGTTTGGAACACGATGTATCGTAATATTAGTTAAATCTATTAATATCTGAGGTGGTTCAAGGGGAGGGGTGTAGTCTGCCCCAATATCAATTATTGCAAAGTAGGTACCTAGTATTTAATTGTCTCAATAATTGTCTAAACTAAATCCCCTCAGAGAATTGAAATGAAAGCTAGAATAAACTTTCAGAAAACGAAAAGAACTTGGGAAGCAAGTAAGACAACAGCGAAATCAAATGAAATCTGTTGACTATGATACCGACCATACAATAGAGGTTCTCAACGGCCAGCTGGAAGTAAGTAATCTTGACAACAGCAGAAAGTTAACTCGAAACTGGAACGAATGTAAGATCCACCAGAAGTAAACTTAAGTACTCCTCACAAAAGAGAGGTATTTTAGAACTATGTTTTCTCCAGTACGAATGGGTCGTTTTGACCGATTAAATATAGTTTTGCTGTGTTCCAAGAGCTTTCTATTGCCTTTGCTCTATGTATTATCCCTCTTTCTTTTCTGCCGTATGTACTAATAAGCGAACAATATCTCTGCAATAAATTGCATACCGATTTGCATACAGAATTGTATACAGAATTGCATACAGAATTGAATAATATATATTCAAATAGTATTAAAAAAAAATACAAATATATCCGACGACAAAACGTCAATTTTTACATTTAAATCTCAGGATGCCAATCTTATCGCGGAGACACAAATCAGATACACTGATAACTGGCAAGGGGCCCGAACTGAGCAGAATTGCCAGGTTATTTACGACACGGAAGCCGGTCCCTCCACGATCACAAAATACTACCGCCAGAGACAGGATCATGAGGCACGCGTGCACACTGAAGTCGAGCTACTAACTAACATTAAAATAAATGTAAGTCTTTGTTAGGTTTCTTTTTAGAGTTTTCGAAATGAAAATCTCTTATACAACAGTAATGTCCATCCGTGAACAACTTTCAACTCGGGAACGGTAAGAGCTTGAGACTCAGTGTAAACGCTAATCGACTTAGCATAGTCGAAAGCCCTACAAAATGAACTTGACCTTTGACCTCTGATCTCAAGGTCAAGGTCAATACGAGGTCAAATCGAGAACGGTAATAGTTAGAGACTCTACCAGCTGCAATCAACTCAGCAAAGCCAAAGACCTCTAAAAAAAAAACTTGACCTTTGACCTCTGATCTCAAAGTCAAGGTCAAAACGAGGTCAATCGATAACGGTAATAGTTAGAGACTCAAGACCAGCTGCAATCAACTCAGCATAATGCAGATGTTGAACTTCGTGTCATGTGATATTTTTTAGATTTTATGAAAAAAATTTCGAGAACTCTAAAATATATGGCAAAATTTGCCATATTTTTTAACTTGTTTATGAAATAACACAGCTAGGTTTCTATGTCATGGTAACGCAATACCCGCGCACTAGACGTGGACTTGCGGAGATCAGCCCGTGACTACAAATACAACTCATGGTAGGGGCTACATTAAGCTTAGATTTAGAGATTAGCTGCACATACATTTTTTGGTGTGAATCGCTACCCCGTCAGGCTGACAGGGTGGTGATTCAGTGGGGGCCATAAGCGTGTTTGTCAAATTAGTACCATTTGTTGATTTTTGTATTTATCAATTTTACTAATACTTTAAACTCGTTATTTATAATACCTAGGAGACATTGCGTAAAGTAGAACATTGGATGGACAAATATGATAAGGAAATAGAAAATATAGATTTAAAGATTCAATTAAAGAAGAACGACTTTCAGTCGCAAACACAAACAAGAATTGATATGGAAGATTTGGTAAGATTTTACATATAGGTATACATACTTCACACCGACAGACAGGGGCGGATCCACCGTGATGGGCAGTATGGGCATGCCCACCACCTTCATTGAGAAAATGACGTCACACTTTCAGGGTATTGAGATTAACTCTGGATTTGAAAAAGAAAAAAATAAATCGTGCGTGATTCGTAATGCACCAAATATTACGCATAGACGTTATGTCACATTTTTGGCATTGACAATATAATGACATAAGACATTGATAGTATTTTCTCGTTTTACCAAATCTACGTCGTCGTTGATACGAAAGTACATAGGTACCTACGCAGCGATCTAGAAAATCGAAATTTAATCAGAGATCAAGCTTTCGTTAAATTCGTAATTTAATCATTTAATCAATTATTAAATGATTAAATTACGAATTTTAACATGCTAATACCCTATTATTATTAGTTATACTCGTAATAAATGGATATTAGCATGTAAATATATCATATTTTATATTTGTTCATCATGTTTAAAATTTTATATTCGTTATGTTTGTATTTAATATTTTATATTCTTTTGCTAAAATCGCCTAAGTTTTTTTAAGTTTGTTTTTTTTTCAATATTTGGTTTGCCAAATTGACGCCGCCCGCCTGGTGGTAAGTCGTGACGACGTCTAGCGATTGTGGGCCACTCACAGGACACAACACCACAGAGAGTGGCCCTCAACTTGACGACCTACTGATGTGCCTCTTCACGCTCCGCTTAAAGAACGCAGGATTATATGTGGGAGGAAACACGTGCACAGGCAGGGCGTTCCAGGCCACTATCGTTCGGCAGAGAAACGAACGTTTAAAACGTTCGGTTCTTGCGAACATGGTATCCACTGTGTGGGAGTGGCATCTCTGCCTGGCACGCGTTGTTTGGGATCGGAAGGAAGAGGGTGGGATCAGATTGAAGAGTTCTTCAGACTCGCCGTGGTAAATACGGTAGAATGCGGCCAAGGAAGCTATTGTTCGGCGCTGAGCAAGCGGCTCTATGCTTCCCGTTACCTCCGGACAATCTATAATACGGATAGCCCGTCGCTGCATAGCGTCGAGAGCGTCCAGCAGATACTTCGCGGAGCCGTCCCAGAGGTGAGAGCAGTATTCGACGCAGGGTCTAATCTGCGTCTTGTACAGCAGTCACCTCTGGTCCGGTGTTAAGAATAGTTTTACCTTAT
>OY748303.1:4831574-4889248 GCA_963556515.1 Nudaria mundana | reverse complement strand
CCTAGAGAACCCCTCCAATTCCGTCCTTTGGCTGCACGTAGACCATGGCTCTATGAGCCAGATCTACGTGTGCGTCTACCGATCCCACACAGGGGATTCTGAGACAACAAAGCTCTTCCAGTACCTCAGCGAGACGGCTGATGAAGCGCAGGTGCGGTTCCCGAACGCTGACCTAGTGTTTCTGGGGGACTTCAATGGCCATCACATTGAATGGCTGGGGTCCCTCAAGACTGATCATGCGGGTAGAGCCGCCCATGCGTTCGCTCTCTCCCACGGTCTGACCCAGATGGTATGCGGGATCACCCGGATACCAGACAGGTCAGATCACGCGCCCGCTCTGCTGGATCTACTGCTGACGAGTCGCCCAGCCCAGTACAGTGTTTCGGTAGGAGCCCCCACTGGGTAGTTCCGACCACTGTGTTGTTCACGCTGGCATGAAGGTGTCACCTCCTGCACGTCCTGTGCAAACGTCACGACGACTATGGCACTACTCGTCAGCGGATTGGGACGGTCCTACGCGATTATTTTGCGTCCGTCCCCTGGAGCCAGCGCTGCTTTGTAGGAAAGGCTCCTTCGGATAGTGCTTCTGCTATTGCTGGCGAGATCAGTTTAGGGATGGATTATTACATCCCTTTCACTGATGTCGCCAGTATCCGCAGAGCCCGTCCCTGGTTCGGGCGAGATTGTGCCAAAGCTGTTCGACAAAAACAGTCGGCATATCGCGCCTGGATCAGGGCCCGGGCTGTGCGCGACCCAAACGTGGGCCACCTCAAAGCAGCGTACAACCGGGCCACAAAGTCGAGTAAGAGGGCCTTTAAGAGAGCGGATGCCCAGCGCGTCGCGCGGCTTGGTCAGGAGCTCACTTCCCATCCCACGGGCAGCCGTGGATTCTGGCAACTGGCCAAAGCCGTGCAATCTAACTTTTGTCAGCCCTCGCTGCCACCGCTGCGTTACCCAGATGGAACACTGGCTCACAAAGCCCAAGAGAAAGCGGATATGCTCGCAGACCTCTTTGCGGCTAATTCCCGGGTCGACGACCGTGGCCTGCAGCCCCCCGCCATCGCCAACTGTGGCCACACAATGCCTGATATTGTTATCAGGCAATGTGATGTACGGGCAGTGCTGCGGTCACTCGACACGCGGAAAGCCAGTGGCCCTGACGGCATTCCGGCGGTGGTGCTACGAAAATGTGCAGCTGAGTTGTCTCCAGTATTAACGCGTCTGTACCGCCTGTCATACTCTTCAGGGCTCGTGCCGGAGGTCTGGAAGGAGGCGAACGTACAACCGATCCCCAAGAAAGGGGATCGGTCCGATCCAGGCAACTATCGACCCATAGCTGTCACCTCAGTCATTTGCAAGGTGCTTGAGCTCCTTATAAATAAGCAGCTCATGCAATTCCTAGAGGATCACTCGCTAATCAATGATCGACAATACGGCTTCAGGCCAAAGCGATCAACGGGTGATCTTCTGGCATTCGTAACGCATGTCTGGGGTGGAGCTATGGAAAGGCACGGCGAGTCCTTGGCTATTGGCCTGGACATCGCCAAAGCCTTCGATAGGGTCTGGCATGCTTCGCTCCTTTCCAAGCTTCCGGCATATGGTCTACCTCCTCAACTGTGCAGCTGGATTGCCAGCTTTTTAAACGAGCGCCGAGTGCGGGTCCTCTGCGATGGCCAGGCTTCTCGCTTCTTGCAAGTGAATGCCGGGGTACCGCAGGGGTCCGTACTATCACCAACTCTCTTTCTTCTGCATATCAATGATATGCTATCCCTCGGGAACATTCATTGCTATGCAGATGACAGCACACTGCACGGGAGTTACTCGGTTCGTCCGACGGCGGGGCGATCTGAGATTGAGGAGGAGAGACGACGACTCGTGGCTGATCTCGACCGTAACCTCGACAGTATCTCTCAATGGGGTACCGAGAACCTGGTCGAGTTCAATGCCCGCAAAACACAGGCGTGTGCATTTACTGCGAAGAAATCCCCTTTCCTTCCCCTACCCTCTCTTCAGAATGCATTATTACCAATGAAGGACAACCTTGATATCCTTGGCATAGACGTTCGTCGAGAGCTCAATAATAAAAACTACATCGAAAGATGTATAGGGCTAGCTTCGCGGAAACTAGGAATACTGAATAAGGTAAAGAGATTCTTTACACCGGACCAGAGGTGTCTGCTGTACAAGACGCAGATTAGACCCTGCGTCGAATACTGCTCTCACCTCTGGGACGGCTCCGCGAAGTATCTGCTGGACGCTCTCGACGCTATGCAGCGACGGGCTATCCGTATTATTGGTTGTCCGGAGGTAACGGGAAGCCTTGAGCCGCTAGCTCAGCGCCGAACAATAGCTTCCTTGGCCGCATTCTACCGTATTTACCACGGCGAGTGTTCTGAAGAGCTCTTCAATCTGATCCCACCCTCTTCCTTCCGATCCCGAACGACTCGTGCCGGGCAGAGATGCCACCCCCACACAGTGGATAGCATGTTCGCGAGAACCGAACGTTTTAAACGTTCGTTTCTCTGCCGAACGATAGTGGCCTGGAACGCCCTGCCTGTGCACGTGTTTCCTCCCACATATAATCCTGGGTTCTTTAAGCGGAGCGTGAAGAGGCACATCAGTAGGTCGTCAAGTTGAGGGCCACTCTCAATAGTAATGTGTGCTGTGAGAGTGGCCCACAATCGCTAGACGTCGTCACGACTTACCACCAGGCGGGCGGCGTCAATTTGGCGAACCAAATATAAAAAAAAAAAAAAAAAAAGCATATCATTGATATGCAGAAGGAGTTGGTGACAGCACGGACCCCTGCGGTACCCCGGCATTCACTTGCAAGAAGCGAGAAGCCTGGCCATCGCAGAGGACCCGCATTCGGCGTTTGTTCAAAAAGCTGGCCATCCAGCTGCACAGTTGAGGAGGTAGACCATATGCCGGAAGCTTGGAAAGGAGCGAAGTATGCCAGACTCTATCGAAGGCTTTGGCGATGTCCAGGCTAATCGCCAACGACTCGCCGTGCCTTTCCATAGCCTCACCCCAAACATGCGTTACGAATGCCAGAAGATCACCCGTTGATCGTTTTGGCCTGAAGCCGTATTGCCGATCATTTATTATCGAGTGATCTTCGAGGTATCGCATGAGCTGCTTGTTGATGATGAGCTCAAACACAGGTGACAGCTATGGGTGGATAGTTGCCTGGATCAGACCGAACCCCTTTCTTGGAGATCGGTTGTACGTTCGCGTCCTTCCAGACCTCCGGCACGATTCCTGTGGAGTAAGACAGGCGTCACAGACGAGTTAGTACAGGAGACACTCTTTCCTCCCACATATAATCCTGGGTTCTTTAAGCGGAGCGTGAAGAGGCACATCAGTAGGTCGTCAAGGTGAGGGCCACTCTCTATAGTATTGTGTGCTGTGAGAGTGGCCCACAATCGCTAGACGTCGTCACGACTTACCACCAGGCGGGCGGCGTCAATTTGGCGAACCCAATATAAAAAAAAAAAAGGACAACTCAGCTGCGCATTTCTGTAGTACCACCGCCGGAATGCCGTCAGCTTCCCGCGTGTCGAGTGATCGCAGCACTGCCCGTACATCGCATTGCCTGAGTACAATGTCAGGCATAGTGTGACCACAGTTAGCGATGGCGGGGGACTGCAGGCCACGGTCGTCGACCCGGGAATTAGCCGCAAAGAGGTCTGCGAGCATATCCGCTTTCTCTTGGGCTTAGTGAGCCAGTGTTCCTCCATCTGGGTAACGCAGCGGTGGCATCCCTAAACTGATCTCACCAGCAATCGCAGGAGCGCTATCCGAAGGAGCCTTTCCTACAAAGCGACAGACGCATAATAATTGCGTAGACCGTCCCAATCCGTTGACGAGTAGTGTCGCGAGTCGTCGTAAAATGTTACTAAGTGAAGTTCAAACATAAAATTACTTCTGTCATTTTTGCTAGGCAGTTTTCACTACGTTGAACTGTACACTCAACAAATCATGTTCTCCAGCGCGAGCAGGTGAACCGCGGCCGTGTCCTTCTCAAGCAAGCAAGTCATACCCGCGAAGGAGGCGGTCGAGAAAGAGAGGGAGCGTACCCTTCCCGCTGAGTTCCGCAGTCAGCGGCAACCGGATTCACTCACCGACGCGGGATAAAACCCGACCCTAACGATGCGGGATAAAACTCGACCAAACTCCAGCGCAGAGGCCACACAGGTGGCCAAAGTCCGCGGGGGTCACTGGAAATTCCTGGAGTGTTCACCAGAGGGCCTCGGCAACGGACGTGGGAGTAAAAAGACACTACAAATTATATCGATCACAAGTTCATATTGTGACTCACACTTGGCCGATTTTCGACTGGCCGTGCCCACCACCTTTTTTAAGGTCTGTATCCGCCCCTGCCGTCAGATAAATTAAATTCAGTTTGTAATTCAACTAACTTAGTATCATTAAATGCATAATAAAGTGATAAACTGCAAACTGAAAGGCTCGGGCGATTTTAAAGAAACTTTCACTGGCAGATACCTACCTGATGTTTTATGAAATAATTAAGGCTACTTTTTATATCGGAAAATGCTCTGGGAATTGGGCAAGAGGAAAATGGTCCACTTTGTGTCCCCATCGGGCGCCACTGGAAATACCTTCTTCTGGTGCATACCAGAGACGCCCGGCAACGGACGTAAGAGAGGCCGCGCTAGCGCGGACTTAAAAAAAAACGCTTAGTGTCCGCTAGTAGGCAATTCATAAAATCATTACAAATGGTGAGATTATATTCTTTACAATATTATCCAAAATCGTACAGTCTCCATTTTAATTAACCCAGTCTTTTATAATAAGACAAACAGAACAATCTAAAGATAAACTGCAAAATTTAAACGAAATAAATATTTTACAGTATGCGTTGCATGACCAAGAAATGAAAGATTGGGTCAAGTTTACTACAGATCGTGAAAATGCGAGGCTGTATCGCTTGAAGATAAACACGGCTGCAATAGCAGTACAAGCATGGTGGCGTGGCCTGCTGGTAAGATTGGCGCTTGGGCCTTACAAGGTATCCAAGAAGAAAGCTGTCAAGAAGCAGTAACTCAACATCCTGAACCTTTGTCCTGACAGACTATGGTTTTATATGCGTTATTTTAAGATAGTCTGTATTTTGATTTAGGATTATTATTTAGTAATAAATTTATTATTTAATTTATTCGTTATTGCTTGCGCCATATTTACAAGTTAAGAGGTTAAGGTTACCCTAAACTGCGGCTATAAGAAGAACCACTGACCTCTGAGCCTTTTTTTTTTTTCCTCAGCCTGGATTAAGTTGCGTCTATAATTCTTCTCGGTGGCACAATGGTACGATACTATGTACGGACTGCCACGCTCGAGGTCTCGGGTTCGATTAGGGATTCCCGGGTCTGGTGGATAATGTATAATTTTCTTTAGAATTTTACCCAGATAATTATCCCAGTCTGGAACTTGTGCGCGGTAAATGGCAATAGGCTCGCCCCCTATTACATGGGACCTAACATAGCTGGCGAGATGTGGGTGTGTTTACACACCTCTGCCTACCCCTTCGTGGAAAAAGGCGTCATGCTATGTTATGTTTCTATAATTTCTAACCACTTGCTACCGTGTGATAAGTTCATAACTTCTAACATTCTTGAGAGAATGGGGAGCCAATTGGGTCGACTGTGACCTTCATGGGATCTGTGAAAAGAACTGATGGTGGAATTTAATTTAATATTACGCATATCATCACACCTATATCCATAGCTGGGCACCGTTAATAAAATAGTTAACTTCTTTAATCCGTTACTGAAAAAATTAACTTCGTTAAAAGTTAATGCGTTACTTTTTAGAAATTTTAACGCACATTAACCTTAATCGTTAATCCGTTAACACGTAATAAATATTGCATATTCGTATAAAAAGGAAGGGTTCTGGAAGTTAACAGGTTAAAAAAAACCCGGCTAAGTGCCGGGCCACGCATAATATAGGGTTCTGTAGTTACCTATTCCTATTATAAGCTCTAACTCCTAAACTAACAAGTTTATCTGGTCCGTTAAAGTTTTCCTTCAAAGTTCATCATATAAAGGATTACCATCATGAGTTTTTTTTTCGATTCTTCGAGCTACCCGAGCTTCGAGTTTAGATTAAAGAGGGGGGGGGGGGGGGAACTTTATTCTGTTTTAGGGTTTCGTAGTTCAAGTCTCGGACTTCTTATAGTTTCGTCATGTCCATCCGTCCGTCTGTCTGTCCGTCCATCCTTGGCTTTCCTCCCAAACGGCAAACATGAAACTTTGCATGGCGATGTGTATTTACTACGCCAACAAAGTGCTAGAATAAAATTATGAAAAAATTGTCTTTTTTTGTTGTAGCTCCCCTACACGTGAAGTGGGTACTTAGATTTTTTATTCGCACCTACCCTGTAGTGTAGAGTATCAATAGATAGGTATGTTAAAAACATTGGGACGTTGCTAAGTAAAATTTTTGATATGTTGTATCCGTTTTCGAGATATTCTCTTTACAGCTGTTTTTTGTTAAAACGGCCCCCTCTAGAAGCTAAACGGCTGACTCGGAAAATCATGATACATGTAATTAACATGGCTCATGACATATTTTCATTAACATATTTTCAAGTTAACTTAAAAGTTAATCCGTTAACTTCGTTAATTAACGATTAACGGATTAACGAGTTAATGCCCAGCTTTGCCTACATCCTCGAAAGAGTAGGCAGAAGTCACTACACTCCCAAACTTTATTAGGGTACAAAGAGATTCCACTAAAATCATAAAGCAGTAGTGTGATGCTCCCTAGCTGACTTACTTTAAGGATTTAGGGGTAGGAGAGGTCGGCCGTCCAAGCCAACCTCGATTGCAAGTGGTGCACCTACTGATAAATGGACGAGACTGGTGAACACTCATGTAACTTCAGAGCTAACAGCAGTATGCTCCGCCGTGTGGTGGCCGGCAGAATAGAATAGCCCCAACCCATATCCTCCCGTGGATGTCGTACGAGGCGACTAAGGGAGTGTGTGGAAAGTACTGACCCCGTGTAACTTTTTCACACACAAAAGCGGATGTCCCACCTAACCTAACCTAATCAACTAAACTTAAACAACGACCTCTGTCCTTGCACCAACACAATCTCGCAAACCTTTAACCTAACCAAGCAACTCCTTCCTACTCATCATGACCCCACGAACTTCCCACCAACATAATCTCGCAAACCCTCAACCACCTTATTTACAACTGCCCCAGATACACTTAACTCACTCCTCCACCACATCACCTATATCGTAAATCAACTAAAACACTCTAACGGCACATAAAATCTAAACACTTCACTAACTAAACAATCAACTTGCAAACGGTTCCAGGAGAAGGCGTATACCATAAGCGCCACTCCTGAAACTAAAACCCAATTGACTCACCAAAAAAAAAAAACAGCAGTATGCTTTCTCGCTATGATGTCATAGTACCTAACCTACTTACTGCCGTTACCTATATTCAACAGCCGTCCTGGCTGTAATACAGATATTACATAAATAGAATCTTTGCAGTTCGAGTATTTAAGTACAAATACAATAAGTATTATGCATTTATTTACTTACTACTCGTGCGCGTTAAGTTGAGACTTGCGCTGTCTTTGCTAATCACTTTAATGCTGCTCGCACAGTTATCCCAGCTAAACGAGAGCGTTCGGGTTGGATTAACCATAAAGTCATTATACAAGAAGCTTGTTAGCAGAAATATGTTATACTATGTATAATATCGTTGCAGCAATGATATTATACATAGTGTTAACCAATGACATTGCTTGTTATGATATTCTATTTTTTAACTTGTACAAACACACGCCGCGCGTCGAAGAAATCGCAGCGCTCAGGTCACAACTTATCGCGCACGAGTTGTACAATTTTTACAAAAGCGAATGTAAAAAAATTCGCGACATTCCCGAATGGGAGATCTTTAGAAAATGCTGCCTGCATGTGCATGGCTACGTTAGATGGTGAGGTGGTAGTTTTAATTTTTGAAATAGTGCATGAGCAGTCTCCTGCTCCTCTGTAGAATCGATTAGGGCAACTAGCACTCAGGGCTCAGACCCCATCATCATTCTAGTGTATTAACCCCAACTGCCAACTTTTATAACTAAGTATAGAATATCATAGCTCAAAATAATAAATTCACAAATCGCCTGTAATTTAGTAGAATAAAATAATATTCAAATTTTGTAATCACCCATGCCTTATCCGATTAACATGTGTTAATTCGATACCTATACATTTTCTTTCCACCACTAACTGCAACGTCACTATAGTCACGTGACCACTCAGCCAATCAGAAAGCTGTATTTTGTATTTGACAACTAAAATGTAAACTCTCCACGCTAATGTTATGAAAAACTTGTATTTATAAGCTTTATTTATTAATTTATTTCCTTTAGTATGCCGAAAACAGAAAAGGTGAGTCAAAGGAATAAAGACAAATATGCGTTAAGACGCTGTTAAATTTAAATTAGACGAAAAATTTACGTCAAATTTAAGTTGTCGGCATTTTACGTTCTATTGATATAGGTACGTACTTGTATCTTGTTGCCTTGCCATGTCATGTCAGTCAGTTCGGTTGTTATGCTGTGCTGTATAATTTACGAGTGTAAAATCTTTATACTGGTGATAATCGTGTGTTGTGAGGGTTTAAGTGCACGCTGTTGTTCTCAGGAGGCGATGAAGACCAAAACTGATAAAAACAAAAACGGAGACAGTGAGCCTGAGGTGAGTGTTTATAATGTAATTTGCAAAGTCGCATCATCTTCCCGTTGGCATTCGTTATTGACGCCAATTTTACTTAGATACTGAATTAATAGTTACAAAGCTTGAACTTGAAACTCATCTGATGGTTAAATAGCGATTTTTATGCTTTTGTTTCCAATTCAAAGATGTTATATATATAACAATTAGATACAATAAGTGATTATCATGTAAATGGTATGTCTTTGCGGATTGACAGAGAATCATCTTACTCAAAACAGTTATTGTTGTAGGCTTCTAAACTAATCTTCTGAGTTGGTAATATCTAGATTTTTTTTATATAACTGTCCTACTCACTAGGCATGTATTTATGACCCTTGTAACTCCTTGTAACTGTTTTTATAATACACCAATTAATTTTAATTTAGACCTCTAAGACGTGTTTACCAAATCAACTCAGCCATTTCTACCATAACTAGCGTACGCCCGCGGCTTCGCCCGTTTGACAAATTATATACCTCGATCAATTATAAAACCTTCCTCGAGAACCACTCTATCCATTGGTAACAACGCATCAAAATCATTTGTTACGATGTATGATTATGATATGGTTATTATGGTCATTATTTTGTGGCCATGAAAATACCCGTTATGTAATTCACTAGTATTATAAACATAATTTTTTATTCTATACTTTTATGCACATGCATACAGTCCAGCAGTCAGTCTGAAATCTAGACAAATAGATCTCTCTCTAAACCGCTCACCAACATAGTCATTAACTGCTCATCACACTCTAAACAATAGCATTGTAAACCTTTAGAACATGTAGTATCGCCATCTGTGTACTCTTTCAAGTGTCGCTTGGATAAATGGCTACTATTAACCAAACGAGTTAAAAGTAGACTTTATAAATAATACTTGTTATCACGGCGAACTTTGTATCGCCTCAAATATTAAAAAAAAAAAAATTTTTTTTTAAATAACATAACATAACATAGCATCACGCCTTTTTCCCCGAAGGGGTAGGCAGAGGTGTGCAAACACACCCACATCTCGCCGGCTATGTTAGGTCCCATGTAATAGGGGGAGACTCTGGGATAATTATCTGGGTAAAATTCTAAAGAGAATTATACATTATCCACCAGACCCGGGAATCGAACCCGAGACCTCGAGCGTGGCAGTCCGTACATAGTACCATTGTGCCACCGAGCTAGTCTAGTCTAGTTTTTTTTAATATTTCATGCAAATGTATCTAAATTGAAAAACGCGACGGACGAACAGAGACAGACAGACAAATTGTCGTATTAAATATATAGATGTGTAATAATAATACTTCCACTAGGATGTGGACATAACAACACTAAATGCACTCCCATTATGACATACATACTTACATAAAATCTCGCCTATTTCCTAGTGGGGTAGCAGAGACCGCAGACTTCTACTTGCTACGATCTTGGCATACTTCTTTCGCTTTCTCAGCTTTCATTAATGTGTTCATGCAAGCTCGCCAAGTATAGTAGTAGTAGTCCGAGAGGGCCAGGACTTTAAATGGCAGTGCCATAGCGGCTGGCACATAAGATTTGCGCAACACAACTTCATAACATGGCAACGAGTTTCAAATTATTTCAAAATTAATTAAAATAAGTTCGCTAGCATGGAAATTTATTAAATGAATTTTTGTTATCAAGAATTTTACTACGTTACCCTAAAAATTATGGTCTAGGCTGGACTTGTACTACCGGATGCTCCCTTCCAGGGGAAACGCTTGACCAATTGACCAAGGTACCACTGTTGGGGTTGGACAACATCTCCAAGACCCCAGGCATCCTCACCTGCCCGCAGTGCACCAGTGAGTGACAAACAGACTAGACTCTGGCAATTATATTCCCAAGAAATGGCAATAGGGTTATGTGGGGAACTTATGAATTGGCGAAATGAGCGCCTCTGTCAGGCCTATGTCACTCGCCTAACAATCGCAAAAAATACGTGACGTCAACGACAACTTGAAGTTGTAAGTCTGTAAGGGTTGTCTCTTGTTTGTGATACGACATTGACCATAGAGTTGATATTGAGGCATAACGTCATAATTATGGGTCAAATTATGCTGGTACTTTCCTGACAAACCTAATGTTCGAATTATGTTCTCTGTAAACAAAAGAATGTGCTTTAATTAACGTCGGAGTGCAAGTTCTGTATGTAAGTACTATTCCCGATTCTGTGCCTCTGTCTACTCCTTGAGGGATAAAGCTGTGATTTGTATCTGTCTGACAACATAATATACCTCTTTACATATCTTTGTAAGTCATCTGTACAGTTTACAAATTATCATATATTTACACTATAGTTGAGTGTAAATTGTTACATTGAGATGTAAATTACAATGGAGCTACGTTATAGATGGTGTTGTGTTGAAACTCTTTGAAATCATCACTAAATAGTTTGCAGAAATTGCTAAGATAAGATAAAAATAGTCTTTTATAAACATTCTTTAAAAATGTATGTATGAGGGTGGATTGAAAATAAGTCGGCCTAATACTGATCCATTTAGTTCTAAAAATCAAATTTACCCACATTATTTAGTTCAGTTCAGACATGTTAATTGTGTGAAGTTTGAAACGTGTGCGATAATTAGTTTTAATTTTTTAAATCTATTAAAGCAATCTGACATCATTTCCGCAAATGGAGCTAATCGAGCAGCGTGCCGTCATTAAATACCTCCATAAGAAGGGGCTGTCATCAAAAGCCATCCATGATGATATGGTTAGTACATTAGAGGATTGCGCTCTTTCATATTCATCTGTCAAAAAATGGATAGCAAAATTCAAGCGTGGTAGAGAGAGTGTGAAAGACGAACCCCGCACTGGAAGGCCTTCGACGTCCACTACTGACGAAAATGTTAAAAAATACTCGACTTAATTATGGGAGACCGCAGATTGAAAATTAGAGAGATAGCCGAGATTATAGGCATCTCTTATGAACGTACTCAAAACATAATAGTCAACGTGTTGGGTTTCCACAAGGTGTCTGCGAGGTGGGTTCCGCGACTGCTTTCAGTTGAGCAAAAAAGAATGCGATTGACTATTGCTCGCGACTCTTTGAAGTTATTTGAAGCTGATAAATGGGATTTTTTGAATCGTTTTGTTACTATGGACGAAACATGGGTTCATTACTGTACACCGGAAACAAAACAACAATCAAAACAGTGGAAAAGACCTGGTTCACCACCCCCCAAAAAAGCTAAGTCGATTTGAAGGTGGCGGCTTCAGTATTCTGGGACTCGAAGGGTGTGATTATGGTTGATTATCTTGAAAGGGGTCAGACTATAAACTCTGATTATTACTGCACCTTACTACGTCGTTTACGAGAGGAAATAAAAGAAAAACGTCCAGGAATGATCAGAAGAAAAGTCCTGTTTCATCAAGATAACGTTCGTGTTCACACGTCTGTCCAATCAATGGCAGAAATTTACAACTGTGGCTTTGAACTGTTACCGCATCCACCTTATTCACCTGATCTGGCACCGTCAGACTTTTTTCTGTTCCCTAACGTAAAAAAGCACTTGGGAGGTCAAAGATTTTTGACAAATGACGAGGTCAAAGCAGCAGTAGACGCATATTTTGACTCGTAAGGAAGAATAGTTTTTTTTCAACGGGCTAAATGCTTGGAAGGGAAGATCGCAAAAGTGCATTGAACTTGATGGTGATTACGTTGAAAAATAAAAATATATTTCATTTATTATGTATTTATTTTCTTGGTTAGGCCGATTACTTTTCAATCCACCCTCGTACGTACCCTTTTTTTTGTATGTTTTGTGTGTTCTTATAATATTTTATAAGAATAATATTATATTTATAGGAAAAATATTTTATAATCTATCTGAGTTCAATGAAGTTCGATACAGAGATGTCTGTCTAGAGTTTGTGAAAGGACATAGGCTACTTTTTATCCCGGTAATGTGTTCCCGTGGGATCTGGGGATGAGAAAACTATTCGTCGAAAAAGTATCCAACATATTCCAGATGATCGATTGCATCTAGAGTTCTGTAGCACAACAATTACTGTGTAACCTCCAATCCCTACATCAATGGTCCATCCATTAGACGACCGGTGCACCGTGCCTACTAACTGGACCACCGCAATGGATTTTGATGCGGTTTTCACCAATGGATAGAGTGGTTTTCGAGGAAGGTTTTTGTGTATATGTTACGGCTAATACCCGAAGTGCGGCTGCACCTAGTTTTAGCCGGTTAGGTTAGGTTATGTTAGTTTAGGTTCTAGTTCTAACCGGCTAAAACTAGGTGCATCCGCACTTCGGGTATTAGCCGTAACATATATAATTTGTACAGCGGGCGAAGCCGCGGGCGTCCGCTAGTTTCATATAAATCGGTTCCGTAGGTGAGAAAGCGAGGATGAGGTTGCTTTGGTACGTAACGTATACGTAATATGTACGTCAACCTGATCTTATTATTCGAACAAATGGCACGTCTGACAATTTCTCTTTATATTAACTCAATATTAATATTCCAAGATCGAAGACCGTCGAACCTAATCCCATTGCCAATCGTTAAATTCGTGCACTTCTTGTTGCTATGCAATTTTGGACTTTATGTAGTTAACACAAATATGAATATTTATCAATGATGTAATGTAAACAAAGCGAAGGGAATGTGGGAAGACTTGGCATCTGGTGTGATCTGAATATCAATGTTTTAGAGTCATCGGGAGACGTTCGTGTTCTACGGCAGTACGGGCGTCCTTTTATTTTGCGATATTTCCACAATTCGTTGGGATATTTGTACGATATCGATGTGATATTCTTTCGAATCTAAACAGTGTTATGATTATGATGTTTACATTGGGTGATCTTTGGAATTCAGTCGCTTTTGTATGTACCACCTGTTTACCAGTTACCTATTTGTGCATTTGATAATGGTGTTATTGTGTATTTGTTTACTAATATATATGTTCTGTTGTTTTGATTAGGTACATTACAATTTGTTTGATTTTGAATTCGTCTAAAATTATCTAGATCTAGCCAACTGGCCCCAATTTGCTTCAATTTATACCCGATTGCAAACCGGTTGTTTGTTTGAAATTAAGAGCGTTTGCACATTCGATCAGAAGAATGTCCAAAAATTAATAAGAAAAAACAGTATGAGTCCAACATCTGATATCTCTTAGAGTCTACATTCCAACACCCAAATGTATGTCATACAGAGGTACCTACAATCTCAGCAATCCATGTATTTATATGTAGTAAGAATCCCACACGAACGAAGTTGCGGTCGCACGCTAGTAAGATTATACATTAGCGTAAATTTATGCGAATCTACGAACGTTTGCGCCAATTTTATTTTCTGGTTAAATTAATTTGCTGACTGTTAAGTGGTCTGGCACAACTGCACCAGAAATAATATTTTAGAATTTAGATACTAACACACAATCACGTCAATCTCCTGCCATATTTTCCGCTGTTGGTAGCTTAGTTGGTCTTAGCCTTCACCTGAAAGGGAACTGCCACCTGGTTCAAATCTTAATAAAAATCTTTTGTTTCGGCATTTTAATTTGTAAAAACCTCGAAGGTACCTGTTTGAGTATTATTGAGCTAATGCGGCCTCTGTCAAGTGGGTCGGGGGAACTCAAGTGTCATCCCGCATCGGTCAGGTTTTATCCCGCATTGGTGAGCGAAGATGTTCGTGATAGGGAGCCACACAGCACGCAATCTGGCCTGCAAGGACGGTGGGTGGCTAGCTAGTGGAGTTTGCAGCGCCCTTTCCGCATACTTCGGAACTCAGCAGGGAAGGTACGCTCCCTCTCCCTCTCGGCTGCCTCCTTCTCGAGCATTACGTGCTCGCAGGAGGATACGGCCACGTTCCACTGTCTACCTATAGTATACGCCGTACCAATAGTGTAGTTAGGATTGTCAGGGAACCTAAAAACCATTTGCCTCCTTCTGACTCAGTTTGTTCATAAGTCGCAAGTAACGAATTACATTAATCAAATGTCATGGCCACAATCAATTTAATTAATTGTCCATTATTTCTATTAAGGTGCCATGCTGTGTGTTTAATTTGTGTCTACATCAGTTCCATACTTCTATCTATACATATTATAAGTAGGTATTCATAATAAGGGCCACAACTGCGACTGCGTTATGCGTATAAGCGGCTGGCGGTTATTTCCTCTATCTGTCCAATGTCCCGTCCCACCGCCATACCATCATAGGATACCGCGACGGAGCACTTTTGTATGGAGCTGCGTGGGGTCCCTACTTACGTAGAATTAAAATTGAAGTCTGTTTGTAATTCAACATTAACACCTTTTCTATATCCCACATATAGAAAACTTCTTTTACTATTGGATAGACCGCTTATCGAGGAATGCTAGTAGCATGTAGCATTATGCTACACTCTGCATTACATCTCTATTACTACGTCAGCGAGCAGTAATGAGAACCTGTAAGCATTTGTTTTTAGCTCTGCGGTACCACGGCCCCTCTCATGTCCATTGCTGCGGGCGTCTCTGGTGATACTAGAAGGTATTTCCAGTGGCGCCCGGCGGACTTTGCCCACCTGTGTGGCCTCTTCGGGGGTTTGGTCGGAATGAAAACCTTGCGTCGTTGTGGTTGGGTTTTATCCCGGGTCGGTGATCACGCAACCCTTCTAGCCTGCTTCTGTAAGGACGGCGAGTAGCTATCTTGCCGTCCTCAGGCCCCGATCATGGAGGTCGATGGTCCTGGGCGTAGATGAGTCTGCGGCGCCCTGGCCGCTGACTGCGGAACTGAGCGTGGAGGGTACGCTCCCTCTCCCTCTCGGCCGCCTCCTTCGCGAGTATGACACGGCCGCGTTCCACCTACTCGCGCTGGAGACCATGGCTTGGATCATGATGAACCGCATGCCCGTGGGTTCTCCTCGGTTCGCGAATTGATTTGACATTGACAAGCATGCGGGCCGGTCCAGTACGCGGGTGCATAATACGCATGGCAGGAAAGGCGCCCTTACGGGCTTTAACTAAATGGCTATTTATACCAATTACCGAGAGTAGATTTGATCGTGGAACTAACCCCACGCGTTCGTATTTAACTAATGAAGTAATTGGTGGTTTCAATTAACCTTGTCTACATGTATACTTCTTGATCGTATACATTTTGTTCTACTTTTTCATATGTGGAGTCTATGGAGCTCCATAGATCATTACTTGTAATGGGTGTGGTCATGTTACTTCATTTATTTATTGCTCGAAATATGTCTACAAACGATGTTAATTATATTAATATCACAACAGAAATGTGTCTGCAGATGTACTTGTATCAACATAGTTCATAAAATATTTGATTCCCAAAATGTGTCGAATTAGTTTAAAATTTTTGAAAAACTCACAATTGTGACATATCACGACTATATATTCAAAGGGGTAGGCAGAGGTGATGACACGCCCACATTTTGCACGTAATTGTGTCGGTCCCACGTAATAGGGGGCAAACAAGACAATTGCCGTAACCGCGCACTATATCAAAACTATTGCACTCTGTAATTCAAACCAAAATTCCCACAGCGACGACAGATGCTATATACCGCAGTCCGGAGCAGAATATAGTGACAAAAATTCTAAATACATAATACTAACGCTCCCATTAAATCCGTTCAGCGGACTCCATCGAATCTACAAGTGCCTGTGTTGGGAAAGAATTCCCGTTCGTAGTTACTATAATATCCTGAGGGGACTGATGATGATTTCAAGTCCACGAAACGTAAGCAGGCATCTCACTCGCCTAACAATCGCAAAAAATACGTGACGTCAGCGACATCTAAAAGTTGTAAGTCAGTAAGGGTTGTCTCTTGTTTGTGATACGGCATTGACCAGAGAGTTGATAATGAGGCAATAACGTCATAATTGTTGGTCAAATTATGCTGGTACTTTCCTGACAACCCTAACGTTCGAATGATGTTCTCTGTAAACAAAAGAATGTGCTTTAATTAACGTCGGAGTGCAAGTTCTGTATGTAAGTACTATTTCCTATTCTGTGACGTAAGCCCGAACGCCTTAACCACCAGTCAATAGACTCTATAATATATAATTTCCTTTTGTAAAAAATATTATCTGTGTATCACAGATTCACCCATCTGGTGTTTTGTTCGAAAAATGTAAACAAAACGCCTGTATAATTGAAATATGGTTTGATACGAAAATAAACTTACATTATCTTGGCAGATTTACCTATTTTATCCAGATAAATTATTTATTTGGATGATAACATAGGTTTACATTGTTAAAATACTTGTACTTAATGAAATAGTTAATTAAATCACTTACTTATAGACCTGTGAAATTAGCAAAGGTTTTGGAATTTAAACTCTCGGCTGTAAACTCGTGTAAACTTGGATTTGGACATCCTAAAGTTATAGTTTTGTCGAAATCTACAATAAAAGGGTAGAGTTCGCGAGTGCTAAGCTGAGCTTTGCATTTGTGTGAGTGATCACGAAAAGTAGAGTAAAACGGCTGTGTAGCTGTGTGTACAACAAATGTGTGTGTAAAACAGGTCACATTATACGTTCACGTACGTGCACTCACACAAATGCAAAGCTCTGCTTACGCCTTTTTACCTATATCCGTGTTTATTAAAATATAAGGTCAAAAGGTTACAAAAATCGTTTTTTTTGCTATTTGCCCTGTTCCTATGATATTTTCGTATTTTCTTTAAAATGTTGCCTTTCATCAACATTTCATCGCAAGGCAACGGGTTTAATATTTTTTTCAAAATTACAATATAGCTGCTACTATTTATTAAATTTATTCAAAGGCTTGCCCCCTATTACGTGGACCAAAAATACCGGCAAATTGTGGGTGTGATATGCACCTCTGCCTACACCTTCCGGGATATAGGCGTGATATGTGTGTGTGTCTATTATATAAGATTACAGTATTGTAGACGAAGTAAATTCCCTACAATTTTTATATTGAAGCTTTTTTATAAGTTTTCGAGATACGGGGCGTAATGCACGTCTGCCTACTCTCTCTGGGTATAGGGTGACTACATCATTATGTATGTCTGATAATATTTAGCTGAGACGCAGCCTTGTTTACATTTACAATTTGACGTGGGTGTGCTGACGTGTATTGCGGCTGCACTGGTCATCTGGTTTATTTTAAAAATTAAGGGAATTTTACACGGTTTTAGAACGGCTGTTTAAATCTAACTATGTTCTATTGAACACTGTTGGTTTTAAATCGTGTAGCCAGCAAAGCGCTCTTTTTAATACCACGTTTAAAACCGCATTTGCAATCCCTTAAGCCTAGTTCGGATTAGGCTAGTAATTTAGAAGAGTAGCGAGTAATTTAGTAGCTAAATATGTGCGAACTAAAAAAATTTAGTCGAGTAATTTAGTAAATGATTTAGTCGAGTCAATCCATTTTACTCAATTTTTTCGGGCGAGTACCGCCTCCCACCACGCATCCGTGCTCACTGGTTCACCGGCTAAACAAGTCCGAACCTATTAGTGGCCGCCACCACTCACTTGTGTACTGTACTAAACCGTAATGCGAACGATTTCTGTGTAGTAGCGAGTAGTTTAGCCACTAAATTACACGCTACTCTACTAAATTACTAAAGCAGTATGAACTAGGCTTTAAAGCCGGGATACACACGAACATTCTCTAATAACGCCGTATCTGGGCAGATTTCAATAAATGAGGTCTCAAATAAAATTTATTCAGCTCCCGAGTGTCATAGGGTTCATAAAATGTAAACAATTACTATTCTAGGCAATTCATTTCATCGTTTTTTAGTTAAACGTTGTGTGGAGACGATTTTGGAGTCACATCATGATCAAAGCGGCGTAAAACACGCGAATGGGCGCAGGGTATGAGAATACTACTGAGTATGAGTACAAATAAAATATTCCTACCAAACCCTTGACGGTTATTATACATATACATTAAAGTACCCCGTAATGGCAATAGGCCCTCTATTACGTGGGACCAGCTACAAACCTGGCGAAGTGTGGGTGTAACAAACACCTCTGGTCGACAGATATAAATCCTTCGAGGATAAATACGAGATTCTGAGTATTATACTATTATCCAGTTGAAACAATGATATCGATTTTAATTGTGACGCGGTTGTCGATGATAAATCCGGAACTGCAATCAATAACTCATTGTCTACTATTGTCTTTGGTTATTTTTCTTTTCACTTTGCCCTGTGATGTTAAGAGGTAAATTGAGAAATTTAATGTAATATCCGTTCTACTATATAATACTATTCATTGCCGTTATACCTTCTTCTTTTTTTTTAAAAAACGTGGTTCCGTGCATGTTTATCGATTATTTCGCCAATGTCAAGGTAACGCTGATATTTCCCGCACAGAAGAACTAATTACTGTACTAGTTCACGGTACGGGACTATTATCGGTATTGCAATTCGAGCGTCTGGGAACCCGATTTTTGCGGAGCGCCAGAGGTAACCTAAAAAGCCACCAGCCACGCGCTCAGCAATAATCGAACTTTTTATAAGTAGCTGATCAGGTGAATTCGTGCCTCTGTATTTTTTTGACAAAGACAAATTATGAACTTACGTATTTTTTTGAATTTCCTCATAGTCTTATTCACTCACTCAGTTTATGAGATTGAAAAAACTGAAACTTCAAATCTTATTTAATCCAACAAAATACTAGAAAACGTCTATTTCCTTGATAGTGGATCTCTAGGCAGATAGATACCTTTGTTGGTCCCACGGAATAGGGGGCAAAAATAGAAAGCTATTTTATTAAAAACTAACTGTTATCTAGTGCACATTCATAGGTTCATTGTACCCTGACACCCTACAGTATACATTAAACCGCAAATACGTAGAAAAACTGAGATACTGCAGATCGGATTACGTTCCGCACCGGAGCTTATTTGAAAAGATTTTAAACCACTTCGCTTGCCTGGTGACTAGATATAAAAGTACCTAAGGCAATTTTCCATTTAACTCCAACTGTTTACTTGTGGTTTAATTTTCTGTTTGCATTTCTCTAAAGGACTTCTCTATCTAAAGAACCATAGATCCAGGATGTAAAAGGATTCCTACTAATGTCTTCTGCCAGGTTATAAGCAACCTGTGTAAGTGTGTACCAAAGTTCAGTCAAAAAATAGTAGTAGTAAAATAAACATACAAAGACATATTTATTAGTAAAGGAAGTTTGTGATACATGAGGCCTTTTTTTCAAATACAAAGTGATTATTTTGATAAAACCTTGAATTCCTGGGTCGAATGCAAGTTGAAGTTGGCGTTCAATCATTGGACTATAATATCTAATACACTCATGGACTATAATACCGAGACTATTAAGGCTTGGGCAAACCAAAAGCAGTTGCAGTGCGGTAGCAGTGCGTCTAGGTTAGTAAATAATGTAGTTATATGAGGGATGACACACTGAACAAACGCGGGCCCGCTTTGTTGCTGCCGCACTGCTACCGCACTGCAACTGCTTTTGGTTTGCCCAAGCCTTTATAGTCACTGACCGTTGCTTTATAACGTGACGTAAGTATGGCCGACACAGACTCCAAGTCTTGACTGCTTCGGTGGCGTGATCGGTAGTGTATCCGCTTTCAACGCCGGAGTCTCGGGTTCGATTCCCGGTCGGGACAAACTTTGTGTGATGACACATCAATTGTACTGAAGTCTGGATGTTTCCTATGTATAATATGTATGTATTTACAAAATAAAAATGTATATAAGTATTTATATCATTTTATCTAGTACTCATGTCCCAAGCTCTGCTTAGTTTGAGACTAGATGGCATTGTGTGAATTGTCCTAACATGTTTATTTATAAGTATATAGTTAATTTTTAACAGCATCGTTTTGAGTTGTAAGCTGAGACAAAGCACAAAACACTCTGCGCGCTCACCAATTATCACAGTAATTTCCGTGCACTTGAAATTTCATCATCATCTCATTCATCTCATAACAAATAACAGTAGTAGGTACTGTGAAGGTGCTTGCACGCTTCGCATACGACCTCATTAAGTATATTGTAAACTTGTATTGGCAGGTTACAAATCTGAGAATTTGAATATTATAGAAGATAAACTCAAATAAACAATTTGAAAAGAGGCAGTCTGTCGCAACTACATACAAAAAAAAACTATTATGAAACGGGGATAAATTTTAATGGCTCAATATTTGTCTCACTCAATTTCTCAATCTGTCCCGCTCGTTCCTTGATGAAATGTCATGTGTCACTGTCTGTCGGTGTGGATGTCTAATCGTTATTTTCAATTTCAATAATAATGTTTTTCTTTGAATGTAATTAGTGAAATAATTGGGAGAATAACTGAATTTTATTAAAATTTTTGTAAGACCGTTCTCTAGAAAAGACTGTTTTATACGTTGTTTATTAAAATCGAATATGAAGTATGTATAGAAAGTGTGAAATATGTAGTTTAAAATCTGGAAGAAAGGACGGCACAAAACGGATTTTCATGGCCAGATTTCCTATGGATGAGAACAATAACACCGGAAGATAACAAAATATATAACTACATAGCATGAAAGAATGATGGAAAGACAAATTATCGCTCAAAACATTTGATAAATGTGTTTTTGTGTTCGAACGTGATGTAAAACCTTATCTTCATAACTAGGTAATCGCTGGAATGCGGGCGGTTACATCCAAATAATTAAGACGGAGAACCCTACCTAACCTCTAAAAAATATAATTCAATTGTCAACAATGACGCGAGCCAACGAATCCGCGAATTGTTCAAGTGTAATTATAAAGATGCAAAGTTGACCTGATTCCTGTCGATCTATAAGCTAAGTATATCAAATGAGTTCTGTTTAGTGTCTTAGCTGCATGTTATAGTTGGTAGAAGTTTGATGATAAAGTTGCGGGGTAGGTTGACTTGTAATTTAAAGCTGTTGCTCTGATAATTTACTTGTCAGCACATTGCAATAACCTTTCTAGCTCATTCTCATGATATTGTACGGATGGATGGAAAGTAACCACCATCCAACCGTGAAAGTAAGTTTGACCCGTTAAAGTGATACTGAATTGAGTAACCTGTTGAGACTAATAGAATTGTAAAGAGACTAAGAAAGAGAGTGTGAGTGACACACCAGACAGATGCCGGGACGTTGATATCCTTTGTATTGGTTTCATGTAACTTACTTAATTGGGGATGGATTGAGACGTCCTATGTTCATCTAGGCGCCAAGTAAAGAGATGAGGGACGTCCTTAAAGAGTGTTGGGGACGTCCCTAAAGTAAAGTGAGCGGCTTCCTGTGACGGGGTGTATGTGACCCCCATAAGGACCGCCAGATCAGAGTGAGGAGACGTCCTCAAAGTAGAGTACGGACGGCTTCCTCTGATGTGATGTATTGAATCCACAGCAGGGCCGTCCGACCACTGAGTAGAGTGAAAGAGTTGTACAGTAAAGTGTAGACGGCCTCCGATGATCCACCAGGACCGTCTGACCATTGTGTATAGTATAAAGTGAGTATAGTAACTTACTTGCCCTTAGATAAATCATTCCCTGGTTCATTCAATTGTATGCTAAAGAGAAAAGCCTAACCCTTCCTTTTACCTAAAGAAAAGATGAAACCAGGTTTACCATAGTTTAGAATGTAGGATACTTAGACAAGTGACAATGGTTGCTTGAGCTTTAATTTATACTTACAGAAAGGAGAACAAGAGGGAATGTTGGGTGCTATGGACTAAGGATGTATTGGAGGCTCAGATAACCGGATCATAATTACACAATAGAAGCGAAGCAGATTGTAGATTATATAAAACCTTCTAGCCTACTAAAGTGAGTTTTAAATAAAAAGGGTCATAATGCTACACAGTCACCAATACTGCAGAATATTGATTGAAGAAGAAATTACAAATATTTTTAAAATACATGTAATGTTTTTAAATAAATATTTAATTTCATGAACTTATCATTTTAAAACCCAAACTGAGCCTGTACTCCGTTTTTTAATTAAATGTACTGCCTCCAGGAAATTGAACGCTTATTCATTTTTAACATGTAACTTGTATGACGCAGTACTTTAGTTGAAAAATGGAGTATAGCGTCTGCGAAAATATAAAATTATTTAAAAAAAAGTACGTAAAAAGTACTGCGTTTATCGATATCGATATATAAAATAATATTAAGTGGCACATCTCTATTTTTCCCTTATGTTGGCGACTCTGTATGTGTAACATTTGTTAGGTTGGCTACATAACGTTATCCCTGATTTGACATTTTGTAAGATTATTTTGCACTATGGGAGTCCCGTCTCTTCTTACGTAGTATTGTATTCTCTTTGAAAAGAGGGATGTTAATCGGTCGGGAGCCGAGGTGGCTGACACCTAAGGAAAAGAATTGTAAAAGGCATTGTGAAATATATTTAGTAACGGGGAAACGAAGTTTTATTCCAGTAGATACGATCCTGCGCACGTGCTATCTGTGCACCACGCGACTGTACCTATCTATCTCTTCTACCGGTGAAAACGCATAATTTATTATCAAATAATCAAACAGTTGAAAAATAAAATCATATCATCCGTACCCTTTTTTTTTTGAAGCCCGTGGCCCAATGTCGCACCCGCTCCTACGGTCATGGGTGGGCGTCTCTGGTACGCACCAGGAGGTATTTCTTTGGATTGTTCTTTAGCATCTAGGGCATGGCTATTCTTTACCTCATAAGGCCGACTGAAATTCGTGTCCATGGCGCTTATCTCTTCACTCATAAAATTCACAATATAACCCTGGAACCCAGAAACTGGGTTTTACAAAACTACAAACTTCTTAAGAGTTAAGGAGACAAAAACTTACGCTACGCTAAATTTGATGTTTGTTGGGGGGAAATAACATTAAAATTTCAACTATATGAACTATGACGCAATTATGAGCACTTTTTTATTTATAATCAGTGCATGAGTCAAGTGTCAGTACCACAAGTGCAGTGAAAGTTTTGATCTAAAAAAAATGTTTCGCGCTAAATGCGCACCACAAAACACGAAGAAAATAATGAACGCGGAGCTTTTTATTTGGCTTATCAGCAATAAAAGTTTATTGTTCTCTGTGCATCTGAATCTATTATTTAGTCTGTGTCTGGCCAATTCTTAAAGTAAAGTTTGAATAGTTCAGTGCATAGTCGAAAGTGAAAAGGAATGTACCGGTGTCAGTGATAGTGGTTTTGACTAGAGTGAATAAATAATTAAAAATGTTGGTGTCTGCTGCTAATAGAAGTAGCCTGACCGGTCATTCGCTGTCTTCTATGTTTCGGAGGTGTCGAATTCGGTCGCCTGTCACGGTAAGGTATCAAACTTAGTCTAAATATGTAAATTATGATGAAGAGATTTAGCTTTATGAGTTTACCGATTAGAAATTTTGTTTTTTTATAATTTTGGCGGCTGATTAAAGCGCCTTTTTTAATTTCATAAAGGTTTAGTTTTTCACACTACTTCTCTTCTGTTCTATATTCAAGTGATAGTCTTATTTATTATATTTTGTAAATCAAACTCTTCTGCATAATATTGTGTCAAGTTCTAGATTCTATTAATTCAAATTCATGGTGTAAAATGTGAATCGATTTGAAGTTGGATAGACATGTGACACATGTTGAGTTTGTAGATTCCATGAAATAAACGATAGTTCAGGAGTTATATGCTATTATTGGTGACTACGGAGCCCTATTCTATGCGTGTCCCAACATGTACTTGAATGTTCCCGATGGACTACCAGTGCCTCAAACACAAGTAGTCCATTGGGAACATTCAAGTATACATTCAGTACATAACGAATAATGATGCACATAAAAATTGCCGTCTCTAAAACCTATTCTAAAGAGGTAGACAATCGCCATAGTTCACATATAAATGTATAATGTATGCTAATAAACAATCTTGCAAATTGATGAAATTCTTGAAACTTGTTTTCGGATATTTATAGATTTTATCTCTTTATATTCTCAAACTGTAGAAATCAGTATATAAATAATATTATAGGGACACTAGCTGAAGCCCGAGGCTTCGCTTGAAATAGGTTTTATCCGCCTGTGTATTTTGTTTTTAACTAACTTCAGTGTGTTCCTCCTTAATTCCTTCATACATTTCACACAGTTCCCTGACGTTACCGCTAGGGGCGCGCGCTGATGGTGTGAAATGTATGAGAAATACGAAAACGTATTTCGAGCAAATTAACGTAAGGAACTGGTACCTACTCGAAACTCAGGAGGTGGTTCTCAATTCGATCGGTATATTTTTTTTTGTCAATCTCCTTTCTTCCAATTCATTCGGACAGGATGATAAGGGTCGATCAAGGCGAGAGTACCTACACGTAACAGACGAACATACATTAAGACACTTATGAATAAAACAATGGTAAATAAGATGTTTATTTTTTTTTAAATAATAGCTTAAATTTCGCTCCAAACAAACGTTATAAACGTCGACATATGTTTCACCTATACACGAGGCATTATCAAGACTGTCTCAAAGAGAACAGCAAACTGTAAAGCAAGAACATAGCTACTTTTAAGGTATGCAAATCTCACTAGCGCGATGTAGGATATGTATTATTTTTAAAAAATTAAACATCATATTTACCATTGTTTTATCATGGACTTTCGCCAGGTAACGCCTTCTTCATTCAGTACTTTTGAATAAGTTGAAAAAGCGAGAGAATTGTCTCTAATGTATTGTATATCACATTCATGTTTAGTGTGTCTCTATAGATATCATGCATGTTTCCTTGAATATGGAGGAAGGAATCTTATTTGATTGATCTAAGTTTTATAAGTTTCCAAAAGATTTAGGGGGACAATGCCGTTGGATTTGCATTTTATCGTACACTTATGCTTGTTTTATGAGTTTCTTAGTGGCTACTCTACTTTATAGAGTCATAAATATATTTTGCGTGGTACTGAGAATTTGTCTTTGGATCTGGAAAGTGGTATACTAAAACCTGTCTATGATGTCATTTCAACTTTTTATTTAAAAAAATACACACATACGACATATGCCACGCGACGTGGGAAACAGCGACACAATTGATGCGAACGTCTGATGTTTACATTATCTACGCGCTATGACACTTTAAATGTGTGTGACAGACGCTGTCACACACGTACGCGTACGCTTGGGATAGCATGGGAAAACGCGAATATGGCGCGGGGATGCGTAAGACAGCGTGGTGAATGACCAGTGTGTTCATTACCATACAAGTTGTATAGGCCCAGATCCTGTTCAGGTGTCATAATGCGTGGTGTACGTCGCATATGAAGGATGAGTTTGACCGTCTCGTAACCCTTTCCAGGTAATAGTTAAGACCTTTTACTGGGATCATGGTCACACTTATTACTTAATATGTACGACTTTGATCAGTCGTGTGAGGCTGCTAAAGTGGCAGCGTACCTATATCTTCAATTCATCACTCTGAACTTCCATTCTACTTTCCGCTACTTACCGTGGTGCATACATACTGAATTTATCTATTTATTTATCCGTATATTATGGATCATCATCCACCGAGCCTTTTCACAACACAGTTCGGGTCGGCATTCCAGTCTCTAACTTCGATATTTTTCGTGAAGAAACTGCGATCTGACCTCCACGACCCATGGGCGATATTGAAGTTCTGTAGTTAGACCAGGTGGATTTTTGTTTTAGGGCTCCAATTACCCCTAACGACTGCCATAGATGTTTGACAACCGGGACCGACGTCTTAACGTGCTCTACGAGGCACTAGGTACCTACTTAGTAGCATCTTTCATTCCAAGGTTAAAATTCGTATTGAAAAACTGCTTTAAATTCTACGAAAGCCGAACTAATGGTAAACTTTACAAAATCAAAGATAGAACGCCTGTTTAATGACCGCTCGGTATCGCACGTGTTTGCCGTGAATAAATTCTTCTTAACCTTGCCTTATCAAACATGCATTTGAGTATAATTATTATGTCGTCAGCGTTATATTTTACGTAAATCGGAATATACCAGCTGTGGGATGTCACACAAACGTCATATTGTGTTAAGTACTTGATAACAGTTTATCTCATAATAAGTCTGATATTGCACTTGTTCTGTTTTCAATGGCTATCGGGTTCATGTAGAAACAGCTGGAACGATATCGTACAGAGATAATTTGAGGAATCGGACAGATATAAGTATATTTTTTATGTTTTATCCCTATAGATTGTTCCCTTGAGAAATGGTAACAAGAAAACATAAACCAGCTGAGCCATGGGCGTCCGTCCAGTCCACTATTCAAAGTAGACGGTATTGATTAGATACGGTCACGAGTCAACCTTGACATTGGTACCGATTCGACTATTCACTATAGAATGCTTCAGTACCTCCCACGTCTCGTAATGAATTATTACGATAGAATCGATCTCGACATATCGAGTGCTTTATACTTGTGAAGGAAGACAGACCATATTATGAAATATTTATTTACGGAACATGACAGTTCTTGAAATCGATAATGTGCGCATCTCACAGCTTCGTATTGTATGAGTTTATATATTACTAGCTGATCGCCGCGGTCTTTGCCCTCGTGATTTAGTTATCTCGTTCCCGGTTCCCGTGGGAACACATCACTGGGATAAAAAGTAGTCTATGTTACTCAGGGATAATGTAGAATTCGACGGAACTTCGATATTTTACGTGGAGCGACTGCCATCTGACCTCCACAACCCATGGACGAAATCGAAGCTCTGTAGTTGGCGGTTGAGTTGGAGGGGTCTCAATGTCTTAAGAAATGTTCACCCATACTAACACTAAGGCTAGATGTTGCTTAACCGTTGCAATGTGTTAACCAACTCGGTTACCAGTAAGCGAGTAATATTCGTCTAGGTTTTCGAACAGTAATTTATTTGGCGTTAAGTAATTGTATTGCATAAATTAATTTCTTTCTAAACAAGCAAGCGGCCACGCGTTCATTTGGTAGTTATAAAATTAAAAACTTTACTAACAAACTTGAACTTGACAGTAGAAGCTTTCCATTAATATTCAGTTGAGTGCTTCAACCACCACCCTGAGCTTTCCAAGGACAAACAAGTTGGACAAATTAAATCGGGTGATATCAGTTGATATCATATACCAACTTGGTAATAAAATAGTAACCGTTTGAAATACAACATGTCTCATCATCATCTTAGCCCTTTTGATCCCACTGCTGGGCATAGGCCTCCTCAAAGAGGGGGGAATTCAGTCTATATATACAATACTGGCCGGACGGGTTGGTACAGAGTTTGTATATCGAGTTTTCCTCCTCTAAAATGTCTTATAAAAGCACCGAATACTGTGAAAAAAACTATGAACGAGGCTGTGTTTACAAACATGTAAACGTCATTATAACGGCATGTTTCCATCAAATAAATTTCTAATCAATCCATTTAATAACATAAATACAAGTATGACATACATAAAGTTGAACTTGGGTAAAAAGCACAGCTTAACTGATGGTAAATGGTTACCGTGACTTAAAAATATCTCGAGAGAGGAAAGGAATGCGTAGGGCATAGAGGAACAATAAGAAGATACTCGTATCGAAGGTATAGGAAAAGCGCTCTCATATCATGCGAAACATTGACACCGGTCTTTGTGTTTCATTTTAGATAATTTTAAAGTATTAATGTTATCTTCTGCAGCAAACTCGTCCAGAGAAGCAGTTATCAGCTCTAACGTCGGGACCTCCACCGCCAGCAGCTATCGTTCCCCGAGCCACCGCAGATGGGCCCATACCTCCAGGCTGGAATGGCCAGCCCAGAAGACACGGTTCCAGTCGATTTAACGTACACAATCACAATCAGGAACTGGTGAAACTACCACCGATTAAAGGTAAGTTCAGTTTTCTATTAGTAATAATATAATTTGTTGAGATAGGCAATTGAATAGCTAGCCGAAGCTTGTCTAAGGTCCAGAGAGTAGAGTGGAATTAAGCTTTCATTAACATGGTCGCCTTCATATTGACTGCAAGGAGGCTATTGAATACGTCATGAACTTTCTTTCTTTTTGATATGCGGAATCTGTGACTTTTATCCAGTCGTGAAGGTATTCGAAAGATGTCTCCACGAAATCTTAGTCATAGCTCTGGTGACACGATATGGACGAACAGACACAAGAAATTAACTTTAACCTACTTTAACTTTTGCCGTTGACATCCTAAGCTTGAAGAAATCGAACCTCCAATGTTTAAGATTGCACAAGCTAAAAGATAAATATTCCTTGAAGATAATTTTTCAAGTGAACAAATCTTGGTGACGACAGTTGACTTTTCCAATTCAGGACAAGCAATTCCATTTGTTTGTGTACTCGTTATAATGAATTGTAAAGTGAAGTTCCAAGGATAATCGTTTTTATTAGTCGCTTTGTTTAGTTTTCTTTCTGATCGCGATCGTTGAACAAGAGTTTCAATCAGTTTAAAAAAAAATTGGGTCCCTAAATTGACGCCACCCTCATGATGCTAAGATGAGGCAGTTTAGTAGAACAGGTGTTAGGAAATCACGTAACAGTACAAGTACATGTTAATGACCTGACTGCCTGCAGAAAAGTTTGTCCTATGCTAACAGGCCTAATCCCCTAAGCAACTTACAAATTACTGCGTATGTCTTCACACCCTTCGCCTTGGTGCTAAGCTGATGTAATATGGGCTTATTAGTGTTTTTTTCTTTTAACAACACATGTAAAATGGTTATATAACTGCTTGAGAGAGGCGACAAGTGTGGGCTCTTGGCCATTTACTTTCATCTATCACAGGTTTTTAAATAACTAGGGGAGTAGAAACGCTATAATACTGCTGCTGGTTGACAAATAAGGATTCGTGTAAGCAATGCATAAGAAACCCTAGATCTTATGTTATATTGGTTGTTTTTTATGAACTTGTCCAAAGCTCTTTTACATAAAATTATAAACAGTTAATAAAGGTAATAATGTTCACGAACAACCCCGATGTAATTTTTCATAATCGTTAAGGGACTTTCTTATATGGGAAAGTATCCCCTTTCCCATATAAGAAAGAAAATTACTTTTTTAAACGCCAAGAGATTCTAAAACTCATAAATATGTCTAATCTAAGCATTTTGTTTTATAAATTAGATTAGGAAGGACTCTGTAAGTTACGTTCGCTTAAAAGTAATAATAGAGGTTATTAGCGTGCTATAGGTTCGTAAGTATGAAACGAGTATTATGTAAAATAGAATCCCATAAATTTTTGAATGAATGTAATTCCCGTGGTCACGAATCACGCGTGATCAGAAAAACCGCTAGACCAATTTAGCCGATTCTTATTGGTTGGGTTTGTTATTGTCATGAGAAGTTTCTTAGGAAAGTAGATTAGCTTAATAGGAAATAATTATACTGTACTCACTCTAAGTGGTGCACTACTCATCAATAGACGGGGCCAACAAAACTGTATAATATATATATATATGGGTGTAACTGTAAATGAAAATGCCTTTACATATCCCGTCCGGGAATCCCCGTGATTCTATTCTAAGCTGACCTTCGAAATCGCAATGGGTTGTGGAGGTGGCAGTAGCTTCACGGAAAAAAACAAAGTTAAGCCGCATCGCAGACAGACTAGAAAGCCGACATCAACTGGGTTGGTTGGATAATACGACCTACACAAGAAAACCTACCTAGCTACCTAACCTACTAAGTAAAAGCGGTGAGTCTGTTTAGTGGGGTTTAACTATAGAGCTAGGTAGGGCTACGTGCGTCATCCGAGAAGGTAAATCTCAAACCGGACTTACCTTTATGACGTAATTCGGGGACGGGCACTCGTAATTTGTGTTTGCAAAGTTTAATCACAGTTTCTATAACTTATTTAGCAGACACCAGAGGTCGAGATATCTCTGGTTATGAGATACGATTCATTTATTTACTCTAACTAACATCAGTTTGAATTACAGTGTTTAAAGGTTTTCTATAAGGCCTAGTAACAGAAATAGGCTAGCCCCCATTACCTCGGACCAACAGAATTATTGGCAATGTGTGTATGTACTATTATATTCCTTAACACACTAGCTGCGATAATCCCGACTCTGATGCATGTAATATTTTGCTCGTTCTGAATTCTTAGAACACATTAACGGGATAATAATTATCCTTTACCTATGTTAACCCAGCCGTTGGTCTATCTATGTGCTAATCTTCTTTCAAATATATTTACGTGTGATTGAGTAACAAAGATCTTCATCATGGAACACCAGGCCCTATACGCCGAAATGGAATCCAATCGCTTGATGCGGGAGCAAGAAATCTGATATTGGAATGTTAAAGATTCCACGACTGCATACATACAATCACGTCCGAGGGCGAGGGAACGAGACAATTATGCACCCACATTCCGCCAGTGATTATGTACAACCTTCATATTCAGAATCAAATCTATTCTCGTCTCCGGAAACTATACAAACCTAGATTGTATTGCGCTGACGACAAAAAATGAAGAATTATCTCACGTTCAAGATACTAAGAAGCAATTTACTCCGATACTGAGTTATCGGAGTAAATTGCGGCAGTGTCTCATTTTTTCAAGGCAAATAAAGACAATTATTATCGCTTTAAGATATTGCTGAATACGTAGATGTCTAAAGAAATAATTGGTGGCTAATGAGAGTTTAACATAATGCACTGAAGTCCAAGGTTGAACATATAGAAACTCTTAACAGGATACCGTAGAAAATCAACTCAATGTTCCTACTATAACAGGCAAATTAACCATCTCAAGTTTCTCATTAAAACCTTTTTTTTTGTTTTCGGTTTTCGCGAGCAAGAGCAAACATTTAGCCAGTTATTGCATTGCCGTTACCGTATCTTTGCCAGAACCGTCTGTTTAGCAGGATAAGGCGTGCAAATTGCAAGGTTTTAGATTCGTCATCCACTGGTGTCTTTTCTAAACCCAGTTGAAGTTGGACTGCCAAATTATTAAGTATCTTATTATATAACATGTAAGTGGCAAAAGATCGGGAGCAGTATAAATATTGCAGTTGACCGATTCTAGTAATTATGTCAAGCCAGAAGCGACTTGAATAACTGACAATAGGTTGGCAACTGGTCGTAAGAATAACCGAAGAATTACTGGCTGACGACATTCCAAAGATCCCATTCGACCTTGAACATAATTTTATGTTCTCATCACCACAGAATAAATAGTTAATACTCAGCCACAGCATTCCCGCCATAAAACCAAGACCGATCTCATAAAGCTGTATATCCCATTTTACTGCGCTAGAAATCAGTTTAAAAAGCCATGAAAATGGCCGCCGTTTCTCGTACACAGCCTGGAATCTAATACCCTGCATTTTTACTGTCTCATAGCAGAAATATGTCATTATCTCGAACAACGGTGATTGTTGTAGTCTTTAAATACGGTTAAGGAATAATGATTATTTGATTCTATACTTTGTAAAACACACTGTGTACATAATTGGCAAGGAAAAACCATTGGATTAGGGATATAATCGAACCAATTAAACCTTATTTAAAGTTATAATTTATGGTGTTATACTAAGTTTTAGCCTATACTTTTATATGTGTACTAGTGGTCCCGGCGAACTTCGTACCGCCTGAAATTTTGCTTATAAACCTTTCCTGAACCTCCGCGAATATTTTAAGACCCAAATTATCCAAATCGGTCCAGCCGTTCACGCGTGATGTCGTGACCAAGGGAAATAGGGATTCATAGAGATAGGTAAATATTAGACTTCTTAAGTATCTATTTGGGACTGTTGACTTCTCCTTCGTCGGAAAAAAGACAATGTCAGACCCACAATGATTCCTTGATAATTATTAGGTACTTACCTATAATTATTGTAATAACTTGATTAGGTTATGATGCCTATTTATGACATAAGCCTATAAATAAATAAGGAAAAAAAATCTATTTGTACATATTTAAATTTTATAAATATAAATATGTAAATAGGTTAGGACAATTCACACAACGCCACCTAGTCTCAAACTAAGCAGAGTTTGTGATATGAGTACTCGATAAACTGATGTAAGTATCGGCAGTAGCAGCAGTAACTTTAAGGTAAGAATGTCAATTACTTAAAATCGTACTATCGATATGTGGACGATATCGTGCAATGTGAAAACGCCCAATCTCTGACACAGGCGGCGACAATGAGTGTTTTTACATTGCACGATAATGACACACGATATCGTTTATAATATCGTGCAATGTGAAAACGCCCAATAACACTACGCGACTGTAGGTCGTCATCGCGTCATGGCAAAAAATGCAAAAGGAGAAACCCATATCCATACATAGACTTCACAGTCGTTCTAGCTGCACTTGATACTCCGATCGATAAAAAGCTCGTTAAATGCATCTACAGTATGATAATATCATAGGTATGATACCTTATGTGGTGATACCTCTTCGACGTTTTGATCTGACTGCACCAGCCTTTTACGAGTGTACGTCAATTTATGAGTGAAAGTTCGGGACAGTTAGATCGGTTTGTCCATGTTGTCTTAACAACCTGTGTGATCCAGTGGTTTATGAGATTAGAGAATTACTGGACTATAGACATATATATGTAATAGCTTATGCTATAACTGATAAACATCCATAAAATTCTCATGTCACAGTGTTAGTTACCATACTCCTCCGAAACGACTTGACGTATTTTTATGAAATTTTATAGCATATTCATTAAGGTCTAAGAATATACTATCTATTTTTCATACCCCCGAAATATTTATTTTTTAATAATTCGGCTATAAAAATACATACAACCCTAAATTTTCACCCTTCTATCACCAACCCCTATTTTAAATGGTTCCTATTTCCCTTGGTCACGACAGTTCTTATGAAAAATAAATGCGTTACGAAGTTCGACGAGACAGCTATTATATAATCTTCGTTGGGGACTTCCAGCCCTTAGAGTACCCCGCAGGAGGATCTACGAAAATCGGAGCCAGACTACCCACTAAACCACCACGGAGTTTGTCCCTCGCCTAAGCAGCGCCACCTGATAGGCAGAGACTGTTAATCGACGACGACAGAACACAAGCTTTTATTAGCTTACTTTGGGTTTAGATGGCGCTGTCAGGAAAATGTCCTTAATCAAATATTGGATAGAAACAGGCGTTACTTGGCGAAAATCCATGACAAAACAATGGTAAGTAAAATGTTTTTAAGAAAAAACCTTTTAAATTTATATAATAGCATTAATTTTTCGCAGAATTAAAAGGACAACAAAACGTCGACAATTGTTTCGCCTCTAAACGAGGCATTATCAAGACTGTCTCAGAGAGAACAGCCACAAAATTAACGCTATTATATAAATTTAAAAGGTTTTTTCTTAAAAACATTTTACTTACCATTGTAATGTCCTTAATGTTTGTAGTTTATACTTTCGATTGTTGGCACTTGGTGGAACCTATAGTTATACATGATGAACAAACACACTTAATACACTATTCCACGATTTCGCTTCTCAGCAGCATCATCAAATGTGTTTTGCTTCACTGTCTAACACATCTTCAAGCTGTTTAAGATTTTTTATTTTATAAAAAAAAAATATTTATATGATTTATTTTTAAATGGCTTGAAGATGTGTTAAGGCCGATTTACATTATCTTAGTGTGTAGGATAGTACTTTAGTAGAACATGTAAACGCTACTCTTTAGTACTACGCCTTAGTATGGTTCTAGTTGACTTTCTAGTTGAATCAAAATAAAATCGCTTTCTATTTTTGTTTCAAGTGATACCACTCCCGTGCTCCCGTAAACCCCGGCGCGTCACTCGGCTGTGTGTAAACACGTAGTTTAGTAAAATCTTTAGGAGAGTGCATAAGTGCTGTGAAACACGTACGTGTTTTTTGATTTTTAAAGATGGCTACTAAATGGTCAGAAGATACAACTATTAAATTTGTGTCTGAATATGTTATTCACGAAACAATTTGTAAAAAAACAAACAGGCTAGGCATACGGCATACGTTCATAGTGGCGTCGAAATGATACTCTACTGGAAGAAATGTAAACGTTCACTCGCAGCGCACTAAAGCAGTAAAGAGCTTACCTTTCAAGTTGTACTAAGATAATGTAAATCGGACTTTAGACAGTGAAGTAAAACACCTTAAATAATGCTCAAAAGCGAAACCGGTCGCTGAAATCAAATAAAGTTGTGGAATACTGTACAAGTGTGTTCGTTCATGTATTCCTAAATATTTATTTACATTAGGTTAGCTTATAATATGTTCACTGCTGCTCCCTTGTAGTATAGTTTCCAATTCAATTCAATCCCCACCTAAATACTTTCGGAGATTAAAGTGTTCTACTATTAGACCCAGAGCCCAGACGTGCCAGACATATGTCACTTTCTAAAGGATAAAATTCGGGCCTCAGGGCTCATGTGTACCTTGAAGGCTCTCATACTCGCTATGTGGAGCCGATTACCAGATATGAGGTATTCTATTATATGCATTAATGTATGAAACTGTTATTATATGTAATAGTGCCAATTTTTACAACGCTTTTATTAGCGTCACTTGTATGTATGTTTGTAACCGACACTTTTGGGTTCGATTTTACCCTACTTTGAACGATCAGATTTAATTCAAACTTTGCACACCTATCAAAGACCGATGACAATGCAATTATGCGATTGAAAATTTAAAAAAAAATGAAAATAAAAACTAAAAAATAAATAATAGTTTAAAAAAACGCACGCTTCTTAATTCAAACTTATTAAAATTTATTTTCTACTTTTTAGTTGGATTCTTTATATCTAGGCCGTTTGTAAAAAAAACCATAGCCAAAACCATATTGCAACATGATGAGTTGGATTCTCTATAAAAGAGTTTTTTTTTTAGTTTTTTTAAACTATTATTTATTATTCAAATCTGTTTGACGACTTACGTATCATTAAATTACAAACACCTACACAATATTAGCAGGCTTAAAAACATATGCTACAGTCAAAGTCATATAATAGTACTAAGCTATCTAAGCCTATGTTCCACGGCAAACAAGCCTGGCCACGTAATACTATGCTAAACTGTTTACAAGCAACATTGAGGTATACTTTGCGGAACTTGTGTCAACTAGGGCGGGCTTATGAGTTTAGGCGAATCGGTTAAAGCCAAATAACTCCTTTATAGACTGGGGAAATTCCTTTATAACATTTTGTAACATTTGTCGCCTTGCGAACATTAAAATCATTTTTTGCCCTTTTAACTCCTATTTCCCCCCAATCAAAAAAGCACACGATGAAACAATTGTATTATTAAATCAAAGAACACTTGTGCCTTGTTTCGTGGAGAAAAATGTGGCTGCCGCAACATACATACAGATAACGGACGAAAGCAAAATTATCCATCAGTCTCGAAATCTAGACGCTTCGCTCGCTCGGTCAATCAAAGGTGTGCAATAAACGTTTTGATTTATTGCAATTGTGTCACCATAAAAAAAACGTTCTGAACTTGGTGGCAATAAAACAATCGAAACTATTTTTGCCGATCAGGAAAATGGATGCTGTATAAATAAAAAAATAATAATGCCTGAACCCTTCAGTAGGGTAAAAAATACTTTACAACCGAATACATATACTTACAAAAAGATGCACGCTATTTCCCCGTAAGGATATAGGCAAAGATTCGACACTAATTGGTTAGATGTACATCTACTCTTCTGTACTTAATATTTTAAAGAGGAAAGATTTGTATTTTGCCAAGCCTCTAGGGACCGATTTTAAAAATGCTTTTACCATTAGAATGCAAAATTATGCCTGAGTAACATCAGCTATATGAATTACTTAAAAACCGCATCCGCAAAGTTTCAGGCCAGTTATTTTGATTTTTCCTAGTAATAAATGCGAGCCTATTATCGCCAATCAGGAACCTTTCCGGAACCTCGTTAGCTGGTCTGCAAAAGCACCTTTATTTTACTCATAGGTCATGTCTTATAATACAGATCTACCGCATTAGTTTCCGAAAGGCAGCACTTTTGTAAAGGTAAAAGAGGGTTTAGCTTTAATGTCGTATAAAGTGGCATGCTTGCAGCTTTTTTGCTCGGGCGAGCATGCCTTTGTGTTGTGTTCCGTTTCCGCCGCCCACTTTTCAGCGTTGACAACTAGACATGACTAGACGTACTTTTCTAGGTGCGCGTTCATTTAATGCTGAATAGCGTTTATTATATAAGTTTAACAAAATTATTTCTATTAGTGGAGTTTCTCATATTTTTGCAGTTACTTATGCAATCAAATAGTGAATTCAATCAGACATAGGTTACACTTTGTTTAATGTATGGAACTGGTACACACTGTTACACTTGATATAAAATCGGGATTTATAATGCGATCTTCGTTTTTGTCTTAGCTTAAGCTAAGCCAAGTCAGACTATAAATTCCAAATCAAAGATTGTACTCAGCATATGCTTAGCTAACATTTTGCTTAGCCGAGCTCAAGCTAAGTCCAAGCACGCTCTATAAATCTCACCTTAAAAGACAAGCGAGACTTGGCTCTAAAGACAGAATTTTCAACGTTTTCATCGGCCTAAGTACAGACACTAGTCTTTGCTTTTAAATCACGGGCTTTTCCTGTGTCGAGAGTCACTTAGTTTGCACCTGCACTTCCCTGAATATAGGTACGTAGGTAGCTACTCCACAGAACACGGCCCAATTTGCTACAAAACGACCGCTTTGTGCCTCATAATGGGATGTGTTATGTCGTTAAAATAGTCTAATACCATTTCAAAACACACGTTAAGTTAGTTCTCCAGTTTTAATGGGTTTTGGCACTAAAGTACTTTCATTATGTTTCGTAGATATCCGCTCTCGGATGATGTTAGCGTATTGACTTACTAGATTGTAGGTAGTTGCCAAGTTAAATGCCTGGTTGTCGGCTATAGGGTTCCTCCTATTAACTGGAACCATTGGTCCTGGTGATGTGCCACATGTGGGGTTATAATACAGGTTCTGCCCGCACTAAGAGAGGTAGTCTACATGTACAAGATTAAATCATATTAGATTATTATTTGCCATTAAAAAGAATATCCCGCTTATGAATCGCACCACTTTTCTTTAATCAGTCTTTGAAAATAAAATTAAAAAGACACCCTTTGAACCTTTCCAAGGGCTTGACTAACGTATAAGTTGCCAATTAGCGCCAGGGACACCGCCTCTAGTTCACTTATCGTTCGCTAATTTCACGAACAGCCGGCTAATAGTCGCATATCTTAATTATACAGCAGATAGTTTCAAAAAATGGTTTAACTTATGACACTTGTAGTATGAAAGAAGCCAAAGAAATATTACTAAGAAAGTGGGAAGTGGAAATGTTCGATAAATCGGGAATGAGAGGTTACGAACGACATACGAATATCAGGCCTAGACCATTTTTAAATTGATTCAGATCTTTATTATTTTACACATACTGTACGTAAGGTTATAAATTAAGATTCGGGAAGTACCTATGTTTGCTACTCAAGCGTGCAAAGGTACAAAGGTTTTTTCTTAAAAACATTTTACTTACCATTGTAATGTCCTTAATGTTTGTAGTTTATACTTTCGATTGTTGGCACTTGGTGGAACCTATAGTTATACATGATGAACAAACACACTTAATACACTATTCCACGATTTCGCTTCTCAGCAGCATCATCAAATGTGTTTTGCTTCACTGTCTAACACATCTTCAAGCTGTTTAAGATTTTTTATTTTATAAAAAAAAAATATTTATATGATTTATTTTTAAATGGCTTGAAGATGTGTTAAGGCCGATTTACATTATCTTAGTGTGTAGGATAGTACTTTAGTAGAACATGTAAACGCTACTCTTTAGTACTACGCCTTAGTATGGTTCTAGTTGACTTTCTAGTTGAATCAAAATAAAATCGCTTTCTATTTTTGTTTCAAGTGATACCACTCCCGTGCTCCCGTAAACCCCGGCGCGTCACTCGGCTGTGTGTAAACACGTAGTTTAGTAAAATCTTTAGGAGAGTGCATAAGTGCTGTGAAACACGTACGTGTTTTTTGATTTTTAAAGATGGCTACTAAATGGTCAGAAGATACAACTATTAAATTTGTGTCTGAATATGTTATTCACGAAACAATTTGTAAAAAAACAAACAGGCTAGGCATACGGCATACGTTCATAGTGGCGTCGAAATGATACTCTACTGGAAGAAATGTAAACGTTCACTCGCAGCGCACTAAAGCAGTAAAGAGCTTACCTTTCAAGTTGTACTAAGATAATGTAAATCGGACTTTAGACAGTGAAGTAAAACACCTTAAATAATGCTCAAAAGCGAAACCGGTCGCTGAAATCAAATAAAGTTGTGGAATACTGTACAAGTGTGTTCGTTCATGTATTCCTAAATATTTATTTACATTAGGTTAGCTTATAATATGTTCACTGCTGCTCCCTTGTAGTATAGTTTCCAATTCAATTCAATCCCCACCTAAATACTTTCGGAGATTAAAGTGTTCTACTATTAGACCCAGAGCCCAGACGTGCCAGACATATGTCACTTTCTAAAGGATAAAATTCGGGCCTCAGGGCTCATGTGTACCTTGAAGGCTCTCATACTCGCTATGTGGAGCCGATTACCAGATATGAGGTATTCTATTATATGCATTAATGTATGAAACTGTTATTATATGTAATAGTGCCAATTTTTACAACGCTTTTATTAGCGTCACTTGTATGTATGTTTGTAACCGACACTTTTGGGTTCGATTTTACCCTACTTTGAACGATCAGATTTAATTCAAACTTTGCACACCTATCAAAGACCGATGACAATGCAATTATGCGATTGAAAATTTAAAAAAAAATGAAAATAAAAACTAAAAAATAAATAATAGTTTAAAAAAACGCACGCTTCTTAATTCAAACTTATTAAAATTTATTTTCTACTTTTTAGTTGGATTCTTTATATCTAGGCCGTTTGTAAAAAAAACCATAGCCAAAACCATATTGCAACATGATGAGTTGGATTCTCTATAAAAGAGTTTTTTTTTTAGTTTTTTTAAACTATTATTTATTATTCAAATCTGTTTGACGACTTACGTATCATTAAATTACAAACACCTACACAATATTAGCAGGCTTAAAAACATATGCTACAGTCAAAGTCATATAATAGTACTAAGCTATCTAAGCCTATGTTCCACGGCAAACAAGCCTGGCCACGTAATACTATGCTAAACTGTTTACAAGCAACATTGAGGTATACTTTGCGGAACTTGTGTCAACTAGGGCGGGCTTATGAGTTTAGGCGAATCGGTTAAAGCCAAATAACTCCTTTATAGACTGGGGAAATTCCTTTATAACATTTTGTAACATTTGTCGCCTTGCGAACATTAAAATCATTTTTTGCCCTTTTAACTCCTATTTCCCCCCAATCAAAAAAGCACACGATGAAACAATTGTATTATTAAATCAAAGAACACTTGTGCCTTGTTTCGTGGAGAAAAATGTGGCTGCCGCAACATACATACAGATAACGGACGAAAGCAAAATTATCCATCAGTCTCGAAATCTAGACGCTTCGCTCGCTCGGTCAATCAAAGGTGTGCAATAAACGTTTTGATTTATTGCAATTGTGTCACCATAAAAAAAACGTTCTGAACTTGGTGGCAATAAAACAATCGAAACTATTTTTGCCGATCAGGAAAATGGATGCTGTATAAATAAAAAAATAATAATGCCTGAACCCTTCAGTAGGGTAAAAAATACTTTACAACCGAATACATATACTTACAAAAAGATGCACGCTATTTCCCCGTAAGGATATAGGCAAAGATTCGACACTAATTGGTTAGATGTACATCTACTCTTCTGTACTTAATATTTTAAAGAGGAAAGATTTGTATTTTGCCAAGCCTCTAGGGACCGATTTTAAAAATGCTTTTACCATTAGAATGCAAAATTATGCCTGAGTAACATCAGCTATATGAATTACTTAAAAACCGCATCCGCAAAGTTTCAGGCCAGTTATTTTGATTTTTCCTAGTAATAAATGCGAGCCTATTATCGCCAATCAGGAACCTTTCCGGAACCTCGTTAGCTGGTCTGCAAAAGCACCTTTATTTTACTCATAGGTCATGTCTTATAATACAGATCTACCGCATTAGTTTCCGAAAGGCAGCACTTTTGTAAAGGTAAAAGAGGGTTTAGCTTTAATGTCGTATAAAGTGGCATGCTTGCAGCTTTTTTGCTCGGGCGAGCATGCCTTTGTGTTGTGTTCCGTTTCCGCCGCCCACTTTTCAGCGTTGACAACTAGACATGACTAGACGTACTTTTCTAGGTGCGCGTTCATTTAATGCTGAATAGCGTTTATTATATAAGTTTAACAAAATTATTTCTATTAGTGGAGTTTCTCATATTTTTGCAGTTACTTATGCAATCAAATAGTGAATTCAATCAGACATAGGTTACACTTTGTTTAATGTATGGAACTGGTACACACTGTTACACTTGATATAAAATCGGGATTTATAATGCGATCTTCGTTTTTGTCTTAGCTTAAGCTAAGCCAAGTCAGACTATAAATTCCAAATCAAAGATTGTACTCAGCATATGCTTAGCTAACATTTTGCTTAGCCGAGCTCAAGCTAAGTCCAAGCACGCTCTATAAATCTCACCTTAAAAGACAAGCGAGACTTGGCTCTAAAGACAGAATTTTCAACGTTTTCATCGGCCTAAGTACAGACACTAGTCTTTGCTTTTAAATCACGGGCTTTTCCTGTGTCGAGAGTCACTTAGTTTGCACCTGCACTTCCCTGAATATAGGTACGTAGGTAGCTACTCCACAGAACACGGCCCAATTTGCTACAAAACGACCGCTTTGTGCCTCATAATGGGATGTGTTATGTCGTTAAAATAGTCTAATACCATTTCAAAACACACGTTAAGTTAGTTCTCCAGTTTTAATGGGTTTTGGCACTAAAGTACTTTCATTATGTTTCGTAGATATCCGCTCTCGGATGATGTTAGCGTATTGACTTACTAGATTGTAGGTAGTTGCCAAGTTAAATGCCTGGTTGTCGGCTATAGGGTTCCTCCTATTAACTGGAACCATTGGTCCTGGTGATGTGCCACATGTGGGGTTATAATACAGGTTCTGCCCGCACTAAGAGAGGTAGTCTACATGTACAAGATTAAATCATATTAGATTATTATTTGCCATTAAAAAGAATATCCCGCTTATGAATCGCACCACTTTTCTTTAATCAGTCTTTGAAAATAAAATTAAAAAGACACCCTTTGAACCTTTCCAAGGGCTTGACTAACGTATAAGTTGCCAATTAGCGCCAGGGACACCGCCTCTAGTTCACTTATCGTTCGCTAATTTCACGAACAGCCGGCTAATAGTCGCATATCTTAATTATACAGCAGATAGTTTCAAAAAATGGTTTAACTTATGACACTTGTAGTATGAAAGAAGCCAAAGAAATATTACTAAGAAAGTGGGAAGTGGAAATGTTCGATAAATCGGGAATGAGAGGTTACGAACGACATACGAATATCAGGCCTAGACCATTTTTAAATTGATTCAGATCTTTATTATTTTACACATACTGTACGTAAGGTTATAAATTAAGATTCGGGAAGTACCTATGTTTGCTACTCAAGCGTGCAAACCATTGAACTTATGTGGAAGAAAATTAGCTCGTTATAGACAGATCATTTCGTGAATGTTACATTATTATATTATTATACTTTTATCCCGATAACGTCATTCCATAGGAATTGATAAAAAGAAAACTATTCAACAGGATCTGATTAGTGATTCCAGTAATAATAGTAGACGTGTTTTTTTTTAAACCTACCTAAACAACCATGTAGGTATGGGTTTTTACCGTCTCACGTGTTATACTAATTGCATCTGTTTAATTCATATGCAAATTTACTCTGTTTGAAGTTCAATGTCGATTCTCCGGTTAGAATTGACGTCATTGATTGTTTTTATAGTTTTAATGTTACCTGATAGTATTCAGAGATGATCCACCATATAAATGAAGTTTTGCATAAAGATTATTGTGACACTTTTCGTACTGCAGATATTATATTTAGTGGCATACGATATAAATATCCTGTCTGTACCCAGTGTACAGGTCGCGAGGCGTAAGCGGAGCTTTGCATTTGTGTGAGTGCGGTGTACGTGAACGTATATGTGACCTCTTTTACACACACATGTGTTGTACACACAGCTACATAAAGAGTTTCTACTCTACTTTTCGTGGTCACTCATAGAAATGCAAAGCTCCGCTTACGCCTCGCGACCTGTACAACGATGTTTTGTAATTATCTGATCTATAATTTTATACAAAATAATGGAACTTTCAAACGTCAGAACTGGACCAACTTTAATTTTGACTACACAGGAAGTACCAGCTTTCAAATAAAAAAAAAATCATCAAATTCGGTACAACCAGTTCGGTTCAGCTCTGAGGGAAATACATAAAAAAAATACACGTCAAAAATTGACACAGAAACCGACTTTAAATTACGGAAATGGGACCAAATAATTGTCGGAATGGACCCAAATTGATATGGGACCACTTGGGAAGAAAAGGATTTCATTTAAAAAAAAAATTCAAAATCGAAGTCACAAACAAAAAAGAATTGTCCAGTCGAATAGAGTACCTCCTTCTTTTTTGACTAAATCCTTTCACTAATTAATATGCGTAGCTGCATTATCCCTAAATGCTAGGCTATTTTTTATCCCTGTAGTACGGGATATACAAAAAAAATTGCTTACGTATTATAGCCTATACAAGCCTCCCCCACCCCACATAACATATCATAATGAACGCTTTGTATTCAACCCACCCCTATAGAGAGTGATGATGCATAAATGTTTCGACTTATGATCGAGCCCTTTATATGTAGCTATATAACCTCCCAATCTAGTAAAGTATACAGCGTGATTCTTAGTACAGCGCATACCTGAAAGTACTTTGCTCAGAATCGATAGCACTATTAAATGGATCGGTTTTCAAAGTATCCTAAATGTTTACGGCCAATTTAAAAAAGTTGGACACTAGTCTAACTTCATATGTAAGAAAAAGTAATCGCTGTTAATCCAAAGAAACAATGTAAAGCCACTGACTTAGCGGGACTGCTTTTGAAACTGCAACGGAAAACAGACATTAAAACCGAATGATGTAGATGATCTTTTCTAGCTGCCTTCACTCACTTCCGTTGCCGGGCGCCTCTGGTTCACAGACAGAAGGTATTTCCAGTGGCGCCCGGTGGACTTTGACCACTTCTGTGGCCTCTTCGTCGTTGGGTATCCCGCGTCGGTGAGTGAATCTGGTTGTGTGCTGTGGGGCAAAGGCTGACTCGGCCGCGCTGAGCACTCCACCAACGTGTGGAGCGCGGTATCGTCGTCGGAAACCTCGCAGTGTTGACACCGGGATGTGACCTCACGATGGATGTGAAACAGATAGCTACCGGAGCATCTATGCCCGGTAACGATCTGCGTCGCACGATACGTGACGGAAGTTTTTGTCTTAAATAGACATGTTAACTTCAACGTGGCTTAAACTAATCATGTATTTAGTAAGTAGTTATTGACTATCACAGACAGTCAAATAAATACAGAGAGCAAGTTTCTTTCTAGAACATATTATTGTACTTTTAGAGGACTTATTTCATAACTTATAATTTATAATTACGTTATTCCTATTATAAATATCTGGCTTACCGGTCACAGCGACTAGGTAGGTACTACCTTTCTTCACCCTAGCCTCATAAACTAAACCAAGAAGGGGTCCAACTTCCAAGCGATAAACCACTTTCACCACAAAATCGTTCTAGGAAGTCTGTATGACAACATAGTCAATTAAACGAATCGATGCGATAGTTCGTAGGGGGAGTATGTCTGGTTGGCACAGGAATGCGTCTGTGGGGTGGAGACACAGGGGCTAAAGTCGCAGCGATGTCACCCAAACAAACCTACCCTTTTGTGCTGCGTGTTATTTCAGTAAATTCTTGGAAAAGGGACATTTCACGTCTCTCTCCACTTACTTTATCATGTGTTTTATTTAATACATTGTATATGTATTGTATATTTATAACACGTTTACGTACTAAAGGAAAGCAGCGTAAATAGTAGTAAATTTATTTCCTCCGACCCCTACCTATAATATAAAATCTGTTTATTTCTCCAAGTTCCTATACCGCCGCCGCCCGGCCCATTTGTTTATTATTCCTCGAAGTGACGCGTTCGTGACCCCCAACCTCTTCAATTTGTGTACCTACTTTCGTATTATCAGGGTTGACTCGATCGTATCTGCGATGTTTCAATATTATTCCTCTTAGTATCATTTACAACGCTCTATCTATGAGTAAATTGTTTTTTTTCTCTGTCATTCGCTATAACTTACATTCTTATAGTAACTATCTATTGAAAAAAACAGTGATGTTTAAAAAGTTATTAAATTGCGGTAACGAACCGTGAAGTCAATAGTGGGTAGTGAGTGACGTGGCAGCCCTAACGTAGGTTGTATAGAGCGGATGAAGACGGGGTGAGTAAGACGTGCGCGCGCAGGCTCCGCGCCGCAAGTGACGAGTGTCGGCAGGGACCGGCGCGTGGCAGTCCAGCCGCCCCCGCAGCTCACACCGGTCCCGGCGCTGCCGGGCTCCCGCTCGGATGCCGCTGCCGGCCGCCGCCTGCGATGGTCCACGCCGGGCCGGCCGCGCGCGCGCCCTCTCGCGCTATGTTCGCCGCCACTGAGAGCAAACCGCGCCGCGCTGTCTCGCCGCTCGGTATCCCCAAGTCTCCGTCGTTCCACTCGGGACTGGATCTCGTTGCGAACCAAGCGACCACCAAGCGCTCCGAGAGCGTGTCGGACGTAGCGCGCGCCTTTCGCTTCGCGTTGTTAACCGGCTCCGGCATGGAGGGCCAGGGCTTGCCGCAGAAGGCGCCGTCGCCGCCGGACGCGCGCAGCCCGCCGCCCCCCGCCGCTGCCTCCGTCTCGCCCGAGCGCCCATTGCCGATACTCAATGGAGATAAGGACAGTTTGATGGAACAACTACCGTTACTCAAAGGTTCGTCAGAATAGTCAACACATAATAAATCTGGCATATTATTGGCTATCGTATGTCGAATGAGCAAACTATTCTCTTTGGTAAAGAAGCAACGTTGGTAAGTCTACTTGAAAGCCACTTCCACCGTGTTGAGCCAAAAACTTTAAAATATTATAATCTGCATATTCTATCTGGGTAAATCAAGAGTGCTTACTAATCTGGATTTGCTCAAATTAAACTTTTGAAAACAATGCGGTCAAGTCACTGAAACAAATGTTGGTGCGTATACATAAGTTACCTGCGTTTATAAATGTAGGGTAAATGGCGAAAACGCCGCAGAAATATATCGACCCATCAGTGGCCACCGGCCGGCCTCTGCTCTATGTATGGGGAATGTATTGCGACGTCCTTGTAACCTGCATAACGTCGCCAATAACACCATTAATTCTCTGTTGGTCGTGTTAAGAACGTGGAGGAAAATGGAAATTGCTTTGATTCAACCTTTTCGTATATGTAAATATGGTAATTGGCGAAAATTAGCACGTTGAGGTCAATTGCCTAGTCCTAACATCTTTGTTTATAGTCATTAGCATAGTCTCGCAAACTTTACGATACCCGAGCGTCGGCGTCGTACAAATGACAAAATTATTTTGTTACTTGCAACTTTCTAAAGCTCTGTCATACGTGTTAATCTAGCCACGTGATTTGCTATCTTATTTATAAGATATAATAAAGATTAAACCTGTTAAATTACTTTAATAACAGCAGCAATGGGAGCAGTATTTTCGTGGTGATTTCATTCAACTGTTACATTGTTTTTGCAACTACAAAAGACATGCCAATGAAATGATGACATTCGTGCACAATTTGAAGATATTGAGTAGGTGTTAAGCGTTTGTGGACAGATTCAGATTAAAAGAATTACTAGTGGTCGCATAAATATGACGTAACAGTATTTAGGCTCCCCCTTGATTTCCTTCAAAAAATATGTTTTAAATCAACGAGCACTTGTGCCAAGATTCGTGGAAATCACAAACACGTACAGACAGACAGACGGACGTAGTTTAATTCTTCAAGGTTTTTAATAGCTGAAATTAGCTCTATTAGTCCTATAATCGATCGCTAGTAGGCTTCCTTGGCAGCTGCAATTTAGCATTGGAAAAATTATAGCCTTCTATAGAAGCTGGAAAATTGCCATTTCATTTATTATGAAATTGTATTACGTCTCCGGTTTTGTATAATACGTATAATACGTTTTACAGTAATATCTTGATATTATACGTTAGGGAAATATAGGACGCTCCTGACTAAATAACTTGAAACGAAGAATACAAGACTTAAACATTTTGCATATTTTATTAAATGTAAGTGAGAAAAGAACTGTGAAATGCAATATCAAGCTCTTATATTAATAGTTCCAAAAATGCAAAGGAATGAAAACTGATTTGGAGCAAAAGATACACAAACTACAGGCCAAACAAGTCAAGATATTTGGTAGTATTTACAATTTATTTAGAAGCTCTTTTATTGTTCAAACGTTTTTCGTGACGGGCGGTGTGTATTATGGACATAACTCACCAACCCCTTGTAGAGGGGTGCCTGACAAATTTATTACGACACGAAAAGAAACTACTAGATTTCTGAAAATGCTAAAATACTGCTCTTTGTCTGTTCGACTTGTCGTGATCCATTTTGTCCTACTTCGATGCCTTCTGGAAAAGTGTTTAGATTTCTGGACATTGTTATAACTTTGCTATCATTTATTTATTATTATTACGTTTAGCGACTATATCCGCTGTATCGAAAGTTTCATCTTCAACGAAAGTGTTGTTTTGGTTTAAATTATAAGCCATTAAAAGTTAATTAAATTTGGCCTCCACGGTTTTTTACCTCTAGAATTCATAGTAGTTATCGTTCATTAATCATTTGTAGATTAAGGATGCATTTTTGTATGTTCTAATTGCAAGTTTTTCATTTATATATCATTTAGTAATATTACTTATATAGAGGTAATTCTAGATTAATTTTCTGGGAATCAATCTCTGAAATCATCTTCTTTATCACCATCAGATGCGCCGCCCGCAGAACGCGAACAACTCTTCGTGCAGAAACTGCGGCAGTGTTGTCTATTATTTGACTTCGCGGATGAGCCACTATCCGACCTCAAATGGAAGGAAGTCAAGCGAGCCGCGTTGCTGGAGATGGTCGAGTATGTCACCTCACAACGGGGTGTCATTACGGAACCAATATACCCGGAAGCCGTCAGTATGGTGAGTGTGTGTTTATGTTTATACCAGTTTTATGATGTCATGATGTGTTGCTTTCACTTAATTTCGCTTAGTTAGTTGGGATGTGTACCTTTGCCTGCGAACTTTTAGCTCTGTAAACTTTAAGGGACCGGCGAAAGGTTAAAGATCAGGAACTATTGAAGGTGTAATAAATATTGCGGTGTCATTAAAAATGATATGCAAATTAACTGGGAAATAAATGCGTTATAAAATTTTACGGAAGCAGTTGGAATAACTTGTTTTCTGCAATCAATGTCATGGAGTAAAAGGACCTACCCTGCTCAAGTCCGTGGCCTTTGGATAATCGAGTATGTTGGGGCATGGACAGTTCCGAGACTTCTGGCTTGACATGCGAGCCTATGGTCAATAGTTTCAATACTGCCTGGAAATTTGGAAATAGGGTAACGGGAGGACTCCGAATTTCCAGAGGTTTGAACGTATTTTGGGGTGCAACTCACTGTCTTCATCCACCGAACCATTTCCCCACACAGTTGGGGTCGGCTTTTCAGTCTGACTGCGATTCAGCTAAGTTCGATATTTTCCGGGGTGCAACTCACTGTCTCGTGTTTATTTTTGTCACAATTCGCACAATATGGTTATGGTAGTATGCGTATTAATATATAGCTGTAGTTAAAATTATCCTAACCTACGTTACTTAAAATGTTAGTTTGTAATTGCCTTATTTTCGTCGAACGGAAAAGTTGCAGAAACTCTCCAGTATTTTCCATTCTCTTTGGTGAGTTAAGGAAAATCTATAAAGTACCTATTGTGTTTGATTTTATTTATATTTTCACAACGCTACAGTACAGTAGCAATAGAAAAACAGCAAAATGTAATCTTTACTAGCGAAATTTTATGTCATTTTATGACAGTCCGAGACGCCCAGGACTTTAATAGGCTGTGCCACAGCGGTTGGCACGTAAGATTTTGTTGCCTTTCAACAACATTTAATCGCAAGGCAACGGGTTTCCATTTTTTTTTAATTACAATCTAGCTGCTACTTTTTATGAAATTCATTCGGCCATTTTGGACATAACCCATTACATATGTGCCCGGTAACGGCAATAGGTTTGCCGCCTATTACGTGGGACTAAAAATACCGGCAAATTGAGGGTGTGTAATGCACTTCTGCCTACCCCTTCGGGATATAGGCATGATGTGTGTGTGTGTGTGAAATTTTATGTTTCCATGTTATCCCATGGATTGAAAAACAATTTCAGTTGTCCAGGTGATACAGAGAAGGGAGTGTTTTACAAATATGGCGCGCCAAATACAATGTGGGACACTTTATTTATTGGAATATCTATAGCAGTTCGATTTGCTCTGACTTTCTGAAATTCGGGCAGCATTTTTGTTAGTCAATCACGGGGAAACGCGATGAAAGCACATTTCTTAAATACTTTTATAACTATCGTTGTTGTAAATAAGATAAAATGTTAAACAGCAAATACACTTGACCGTATGAAATAATATGCAAATATGTTGTACATAAGAATTTAAGATTTTTCGGTAAGTGTGGAGTCGCACTTTCCGCTCTATGACACATACAGGATTCCATATCTCCATACCTGTCTCTCAGTACACTTGATCTGAGGCCTCCCCAAGGATCACTACAACATTGATCACGCATCCAGTGGTTCCAGGACCTTTGCAAGGTCGTCATTCCACCTTGTGGTACCCCTACGTACAAACTTACTTACAAATTTTACCTCTTGAAAATATTAGTAGGTATAGTTTCCACAACGAGACCGTAGTTAATTTGATGTGTGCTTTCTGATTGTCCTTTAAAAGTAACCTTTCATTATCTTCTTGTCGACAGTTTGCGACTAACTTATTTCGCACATTACCGCCATCTTCAAATCCCAATGGAGCAGAGTTCGATCCTGAAGAAGACGAGCCCACACTAGAAGCCGCCTGGCCGCACTTACAACTAGTGTACGAACTGTTCCTAAGGCTACTGGAGTCACCGGACTTCCAGCCCAACATAGCCAAGAAGTACATCGACCAGAAGTTTGTTTTACAGGTTAGTTGAATGCTATATACAGGAACAGGTTGTATTAGGGGTCCTATCTACATCTCAATGGCCCAAGTGCGACTACACCTGCAAGCGCACTGCATCTGCTGAAAATCTGATGAGGCTCTAGGAAAATTATGCATAGTGGCCGGAAACGCTTGGAAGAGTTTGTCAATAAAATGAAAAAATTTACTTGACATTTACTGCGATGTGATTGGATGTCGACTGAAGTCAACACTCGATGCTCATAGGTTTGGACTTGATTAACTGGAATAAACCTGCAGGCAATTACTAATACGTTTTATATCAAAAAAAATTTAGTGGCTCAATCAGCCCCGGCGATCTGAAAAATGGTGCCATATCAATTGCAACGAATTTTACTTCGGGAATTAACAGGAAATACATCGTAGATATACATAGGTCTGTACTGACAACCTGTGGCCACCGGTATAACCTGCTCGAAACGTCAGGCAATAAAAGGTGTGTACCTGTGCATATATATACGCCGTAATTCCCATTAAATAGGTGTAGATTACGAAACGCGAAAGTTTAAAAATTCAAATTGTAACGTATTCTTGAGATACATAATATACAATGTAATATTTGGTTTATGATGGTGTCAAGATAGATGAACTTGTTATCCACTAGGTATTCGCTGGAACGCGGGCGGTTACATCAAAATAATAAAGACGGAGCTGGCGGAATCTTAACCTAACCCTAACTAACCTAAGCTAAAAAATAAAAAAAAACACTTTTCAACAATGGCGCGAGCCAAGAATTAACTTTCAAATGCTGCATTTAAAAATTTTAATTTCGCGCAATTTCGAGGCAACAATAATTTTTTTTAGCACTGTCAAGGGCATGTTTCTTTAATGCTTAATAACTCAAAAACTATAAGAACCACACACACTAAAAACTATACAGCAAACCACAGACTTCAAATGTTATATCTTTATGCCAAATTTCAAGTTGATAGGTTAAGAGATGCGCCCGCTATCGTGTCGCGTACATTCTTGATTGAGCCCATCGTTGGGAAGAAGAAGCAAGCGAGCGTCTTAGCTAAATAACTAGAATGAATGTTGTTTAGAACCAGCCTGCTTAGTATTAATTATTGCTGTGTATTGAATGAAACCTAGGCAACGCTAAGTGACCACGAAGTCATTACTTACTGAGTAGCCATTAACTTATTTGCTGGTGTTCGGCCATATTAGTCTGTGTTTTATTGATCACGGCATTTCGTGTAAACGACTGGAATAAATTAGATAAATAAATAAAAAGTTACAATACTTTGACTGCTTCGGTGGCGTGGTCCGTAGTGCATCGGCTTTCGACTCCGGAGTCTCGGGTTCGATTCCCGGGTCAAGTCAAATATTTGTGTGATCCACAAATATTTGTTTCGGAGTTTGGGTGTCTTTTATGTATAATATGTATGTATTTAGGAATATATAAGTATGTTTATCAGTCGTCTAGATTCCATAACTATATTAGCTTAATTTGGGCTAGATGACGTTGTGTGAGAATGTCCAAAAAATAAATTATGTGACGAGCATAACGTAGCTAAGGGACAACGTAAGTGATATCAAATACCAAGCATTTTTTTGAAAGCGTGTGACGTCTTGTCAGATCTTTCAAATACTTCGATAACGTCATTAATTCAAGCCTAGCCCAGCCATGGTGCTCTAGTAGCGCGAAAGCGCGCTCCCCAAACATAGGCAAACGTCACCGGACTCTTCATATGTGAAAAATATTGTAGTTGGATATAATAAATAGGTGAAATTACCGTATACACCTATGAAATTGCCGTTAGGACTTTGGTCGACAATGACGAATTAAAGGTGATTGTGGAAGCCGATGATACACAATCTACGGCTGAATTAGCAGCAGCTTTAGCGTCACAAAAATATTGGTCCATTTGCGTCATAAACAATGCCCTAAACGAAAACTTACCCCTAGAAAAGTGATGGTCACTGTTTGGTGGTCTAGCGCCGCCGGCCGGTGTGATTCATCACAGCTTCCTACCAAACGGGGTGAGCATTACTGCAGATGTGTACCGTGAAGAACTGAACACAATGATGGAGAAGCTGGCATATCGCCAACCAGCATTGGTCAATCGCTCGTCTCCGCTGCTCCTGCACGACAATACGCGACCTCATACTGCACAGCAAACGGTCTCCAAGTTGCAAGAACTGGGGTTGGAAGCTCTCCGTCATCCGCCATACTCTCCAGACCTTGAGCCTACAGACTAATACTTTTTCCAGAATTTGGATAACTTCTTGGCGGGAAAGAACGTCAATACCCGAGAGGCAATAGAAAATGCCTTTGAAGAATTTGTTGCCTCCCGTCCAGCTGATTTTATCTAAGATCAATAAACTGCCGCTGTGTTGGCAAAGATGCATTGATTGCATGGGTGATTCCTTCGATTAATACAAATAAAAAATACATGAAAAAAAATCGTTTAATTTTGTTTCATACAAAACGCAAATTTCATCCAGATGCTGCAACTAAATACATCGCGCGTATCAATTGCAGCATCTACATGTATTTAGTTACATACTTATTATCTTTCACAGTTACTAGAATTATTCGACTCGGAAGACCCTCGGGAACGTGACTTCCTAAAGACCACGCTTCATAGGATATACGGCAAGTTCCTAGTGCTGCGAGCGTACATACGCAAACAGATCAATAACGTATTTTATAGGTGAGTCTACTACATACATATACATGCCACACATCTACTCACTACACAGGACACACAAACCATTGTGCTCATCACACAATGTTTATTGTGCTTTTCCATTAGAGATGTGCTACGTTGCTAAGGATACGTATGATATCCACCAATCATATTCATTGGTTCACATAGTATGTGAATATAATTGGTGAATATGAACCGCAACCATGGCAACGTAACATAGCACATCTCTCTCTGGTAGAAAAGCACCTGGTTTCAAACCCATATAACTACGTAATAAGTGAGTACATAAACAATGTTTTGTTGTACACATTAAGCGGCTATTTGATATCTGAATGGATGCTTCATTATCACAATACCCCTTGACACGTGGCCCGATATATGCCCATCATAAACCTTGGTCATCTGATATGTAGAACGCACGTTGTTGACTGTTGCCCTGAAACAGCAACAAACTTTGTTAGTTTCTGGAAGTGGTGGAATGTCTTTGTGTGGGACTCTCGGCTACTACTACACCTTCTCGATGTTTCTCCTTTGATTTAACCTGGACTCGGATAGGTAGAGACCGTTAATAGACGGTATTCTACGAGAGAACACGCGCTAGGGCTCTCCGATATCGTTTGATCTTCCATTAAGTTCTATTGATTTATTGATTGACAAATAGTTGTATGTTCTACAACAATGCTAATATTATACAGGTTTATATACGAAACGGAACATCACAATGGTATAGCTGAGTTGCTGGAGATTCTCGGCTCCATCATCAATGGGTTCGCGTTGCCGCTCAAGGATGAACATAAACTATTTTTATTACGGGTAAATACAAATATTCATAACTTCTTTCAAGTAATCTTATAATATGAATCCCTCGAACCAGCGGCTGTTTCCTTTCCAAGAGGAACGGTCATTCAACTGACTACACTTGAGTTAGCGTTAGTGAAAGAAGAGAAAGAAAAGAAAGAAAGAAGAAAAGTTACCGTCCTCTCCTGAAAGCGTTGCACCTGCAGACAAACTGACGAAACTCTAGCTTATATCTAGAAAAGGTAATAAAATAAATATTATATGAGTCCGAGACGCCCAGGACTTTAATTGGCTGTACCACAGCGGCTGGCACGTAAGATTCTGTTGCCTTTCATCATCATCAACGGGTTTCAAATTTAGTTTTCAAAATTATAATACAGCTGCTTATTTTTATTAAATTAATTCGGCCATTTTGGACATAACCCACTTTCTAGAGTGCCCGGTGACGGGAATAGGCTTGCCCCCTATTACGTGGGACTAAAAATACATGCAAATTGTGGGTGTGTAATGCGCCTCTGCCTACCCCTTCGGGGATATAGGCGTGATATGTGTGTGTGTGTGTATATGAGACATATAAAGTTACTAGCAAAATGTTATCTCCTGTCACCTTGGGGAATGTATAACTGACATTGTATGTCCCCAAACTACAGAAAATATTTTAAATTTTGTTTATTTTTGGGTGCTAAGGTGCCCTATAAAAAAACTAAGGCCCAAGTCATCCGGATCTGCACGCGGTGCACCTGCTCACATACGGACGAGGCACACTCTTGGTATTATGTCTGTAATTGGCAGAAAGCAAAGCAAACTATTGACACGTAAATTCACGCAATCTTCTTATGTAAGGCCACCGAAACGAAATAAATAACTGTCGAGAACATACGTCTCTCGTCGGGGGACGGAGGGGGATACAATAACAGTTCTTCAGAACAATCTTAGATAATATTAATGTGAATATATAAAGGGTAGGTAGGTTATACGGTGATTGTTCGTCGTGTGTGTGTCACCGTCACTGTCGTCACCCGACGAGTGACGTATGTTTTCGACATAACGTCACCAAGTTGCGAGAGTATTCTAATTGCTGTCATCTGTATTAGACAAGGATGATTCGTTGGAAGAGTTTGAATTCGACATATTGATGACAGAACTATCTTAACTGTACCATGAAACACGCCACGACAGATCTCGCCTTACTAGGTACGAGTGATAAAAAGACAGAGATAATAATAGCTCGCTGTCTCAATGTAACTCAGTGACGGTCCATTTGTTGACGAAAAGTCTTTATACATAAAACATAACATAGTATCACGCCTTTTTCCCCGAAGCGGTAGTCAGAGGTGTGCAAACACACCCACATCTCGCCAGCTATGTTAGGTCCCATGTAATAGGGGGCGAGCCTATTGCCATTTACCGGGCACAAGTTCTAGACTCTGGGATAATTATCTGGGTAAAGTTCTAAAGAGAATTATACATTATCCACCAGACCCGGGAATCGAACCCGAGACCTCGAGCGTGGCAGTCCGTACATAGTACCATTGTGCCACCGAGGTAGTCAAATCGTGATAATAAGTACGTGTATGAACCGCACACGATGTAAGTGGGATAGATAGAATCTTGTCACAATAACCTATCCGTGACGTCATCAATCACTGAAACGTACGCATAACAAAACAGTATTGTAGGGTAATCTACGTCACTGTGACGTCACCAACATGGCCGCCAATCCCATTGTCATCTTGCGCGGCTTATACATCCGTGTACGTATAGATATAAGTTATAAAGCGAGAGAGAGAACAGGCTCAACATGGCTGTTCTCTTTGAGATAGTCTTGATAATGCCTCGTGAGTAGGTGAAACATATGTCGACGTTATAATGTCTTCTATTTAGCGAAATCATTGCAATTATATATAAATTAAACATCATATTCTCCATTGTTTTATCATGGATTTTCGCTAGGTAACGCCTGACTCCATTCAGTATTACCCATATTACACATAGTATAATGGGTATGTATGTTCCAGGTGTTACTTCCACTGCACAAGGCGAAGTCCTTATCCGTGTACCATCCACAACTCGCCTACTGCGTCGTACAGTTCTTAGAGAAGGACCCCGCTCTCACACAACCTGTAGTTAGGTAATATATCCATCACATAAATTTAATTGAAATGTCTGTTTGTAATAAATTCACAGCTTTTTTACATAACTATCTGAAACGGTTAGACCGATTTTAACGAAACTTTCATTGGCAGATAGCTGTGTATATAGGAGTAACGTCGGCTACTTTTTTTTTTCTAGGAATGTGTTCACATAGATACATAATTTTAGCAAAAAAAAACGACTTCATCTTGTAAGAACTGGACCAAATTGAAAGGATGTACCAGCTTTCTAATACAAATATTTTATTCATTGGTACTCTCAGATGGGTTCCTTAGGCGAAAAAATCTTCGTTCGGAATCCGACGGATTTCTTATTTCAGAGGAGCGCTACGAGGCCTTTGCCCCACAGCACGCAACCAGATTCACTCGACGACGCGGTATAAAAACCCAACCCCATTGAGGCGGAATTTTTATCCCGACCAAACCCCCGAAGAGGTCATCCAGGTGGTCAAAGACCGCCGGGCGTTACTGGAAATACCTTCTGGGGCCACCAGAGACGCCCGCAGCAATGGACATGGGAGCGGCCGCGGTCTCGCGGAGTTAAAAAAAAAAGAGGAGCGCTTGCAAAATGAATCCGCCTGTCTCTCTGCAAACTTCTCTGACAAACCAATCTATGAGAGGGATATACAAATATCAACGCTAACAGCCTATCTCTATTCAAAAATCTTTTAAATCCTAAAAATAAACACACTTATTTTATACCTTTCCAGGGCATTATTAAAATACTGGCCAAAAACCCATTCCCCGAAGGAGGTGATGTTTCTGAACGAAATGGAGGAGATACTGGACGTGATAGAACCGGCCGAGTTCCAGAAGATCATGGACCCACTGTTCAAGCAGCTCGCCAAGTGTGTCTCCAGTCCACACTTTCAGGTCAGTTTGTGATACCACGGCAGATGGCGCTGTAACGTCCGCGTAAAACCGTAAACATACCGGATGCGGCTCTCATTGGTATATTCCGGAATGTGCTAGTGAGAGAGAATCATTCTGCTGTTTCATTCAGTCAGGCACAAGTTCCAGACTCTGGGATAATTATCTGGGTAAAATTCTAAAGAGAATTATACATTATCCACAAGACCCGGGAATAGAACCCGAGACCTCGAGTGTGGCAGTATTTTTATAATATTGCTTGAAATATAATTGAAAAATTTTGACATTCATATGTGCTCTTTATTTGCCTAAACTGAATAAATGAAATTGATTCTTTGATTATTCTTTGAACTAATAAATACATTGAATTCCCTACAGGTGGCAGAACGAGCCCTATACTACTGGAACAACGAGTACATAATGTCTTTAATATCGGACAACGCGACCCACATACTACCCATAATGTTCCCCTCGCTGTACCGGAACACCAAGAGCCATTGGAACAAGACCATACATGGACTAGTGTATAACGCGCTCAAGTTGTTTATGGAAATGAACCAGAAACTGTTCGATGATTGCACGCAGCAGTACAAACAGGAGAAGCAGAAGTGAGTACTTCTGTTAAATCGGATGATGAGAGTTAATTCCGGGTCAGGCTGTCATTTATGATGCATGATGTATGTAGTTTTCCCGTGGGAACACATCACTGGGAGAAAAAGTAGCCTATGTATATTTTTTTTTTTCAAAATTATAATATTGCTGCTACTTTTTACTAAATTAATTCGACCATTTTGGACGTAACCCATTATATGTGTCCCTGGTTACGGCTATAGGCTTGCCCCCTATTACGTGGGTCTAAAAATACTGGCAAATTATGGGTGTGTAATGCACCTCTGTGTGTGTCTGTCTGTCATGTTACTCAGGGATAATGTAGCTACAAATCAGTGAAAGAATTTTCAAAATCGGATCATTAATTACGGAGACTATTCGTTTCAAACAAGCAATCAAATCTTTCCTCTTTATAATCTATTAGCTGATCGCCGCAGCTCCGCCCGCGTGATTTAGTTTACTCGTTCCCGGTTCCCGCGAGAACACATTACCGGGATAAAAAGTAGCCTATGTTACTCAGGGTGTTCTCTTTACCTCCG